>JALPVH010000235.1:0-89352 GCA_023242295.1 Diaporthe ilicicola
AATAATAATAAATATTTAAAAAGAATAAAGTATAATATATTTTTTAAGATTAATATAATAAGTTTTACTATATAAAACTTTTTATAATAACTTATTAATCTTTTATAAGTCTATCTATAATTAGAATCCGCTATTTTACGCTAATAGCTATAGCATTAAGCTGCGCCTAATTTATTTACGCCGGTACCGTCGAGGTTAAAGCTATTATAAGCCGCAAGCAACCTAATTTAACGCCGTTAAGCATTATATAAAAGTATTATCGCTATATAACTTAAGCCTTTAAATATAAGTTACTCGAAATAAGCAATATTAAAAAGCCGCTATTACTTTAATTAAAGTTTTAGCTCTGCTCTATCTAGTAAAACTAAGCAATATAAGCTTATTCCGTAAAACTATTTAAAAGTAATTATTTAGCTTACCGCGCTACCGAAACCGAGATAATAGTTAAGCTTAAACCACTACTTATATACGCTTAAAACCTAGGTAAAGCTATTATATTTTATTATTTAAATATATAGATCTAATAGCTCTGCTATAAATAGCTATAAAAATAGACTTTAAATATAATAAATAAATCTTTACTTAAATAAAAAGTTTTCTTATTAAGGTAAAAAAGCGTAAAAATAAAAAACCTTTCTTATTTAAATAAATAAAAATATTAATTATTATTTTAAAGATATATAAGATTTATTTTAAAGAAATAAAGAAATTTATTACCTATAAAGCAATAATAAATAATAAGCTAAAGAAAGAATAAAAGGTTATAAATTTAATACGCTTTTTTAAAAAGATTTACCTTTTATTTAAATAAATTAAAGAGATAAAGCTTAATTATAAAAACGTAATATAATTAAATAAAATTTAATTTAAAAAATATATAATTATAAGTCTTTTAACCTTATATTTAAAAGAAATAGTTTTAAATATATAATTTTAATAGCTTTATTATAAATAGCTATAAAAGTAAACTTTATTTATAATAAATAAATCTTTATTTAAAAAAAAAAGTTTTTTCCTTTTTAAATATAAGGTTAAAAGACCTATAATTATATATTTTTTAAATTAAATTTTATTTAATTATATTATATTTTTATAATTAAGCTTTATTTCTTTAATTTATTTAAATAAAAGGTAAACCTTTTTAAAAAAGCGTATTAAATTTATAACCTTTTATCTTTTCTTTAACTTATTATTTATTATTGCTTTATAAGTAATAAATTTCTTTATTTTTCTAAAATAAATTTTATATATCTTTAAAGTAATAATAAATATATTTATTTATTTAAATAAGAAAGGTTTTTTATCTTTATATTTCTTTACCTTAATAAGAAAACTTTTTATTTAAGTAAAAATTTACTTATTATATTTAAAGTTTATTTTTATAGCTATAAAACTATTAAATTTATATATTTAAATAATAAAATATAGTGGCCTTACTTATTTATTTTAATTATAGCTATAAACTTACTTAATAAGTATATATAAGTAATAATTTAAGCTTAACTAGTAGTTATTTTAGTTTTAATAGCGTAGCAAGCTAAATAATTACTTTTAAATAGTCTTATAAAATAAGGTTATAATAGGTATATATTTAAGTAAAGCTAAAACCTTTAAAGTAATAATAGCTTTTTAATATCGCTTATTTTAAGTAACTTATAAAGGCTTAAATTATATAGTAATAGCACTTTTATATAATGCTTAACGGCGTTAAACTAGCTTATAGCCTATAATAACTTTAACCTCGATAGGCTAATAGCTTATTAATAGTACTAGCGCAAATAAACGCAGCTTAATATTATAGCTATTAGCGTAAAATAGCAGCTTTTAATTATAAATAGGCTTATAAAAGATTAATAAGTTATTATAAAAAGTTTTATATAGTAAAACCTATTATATTAATTTAAAAGATATATTATATCTTATTTTTCTTAAATACTTATTATTATTCTAGCTTAATAAGGGAACTTAAATAAATAAAATAGTTAATAAAAAGTTCTTTTATTAAAATAAAGAAATATAAAAATAAAAACTCTTTCTTATTTAAATAAATTAATATATTTATTATTATTTTAAAAATATATAAAGTTTATTTTAAAAAAATAAAAAGGTTTATTACTTATAAAGTAAAAATTAATAATAAGCTAAAAGAAAAAAGAAAGATTAATTATTTATTATATTTTTTTAAAAAAAGTTTATTATTTATTTAAATAAATTAGAAAAATAAAGTTTAATTATAGAAATATAATATAATTAAATAAAATTTAATTTAAATAAATATAATTATAAATCTTTTAACCTTATATTTAAAAGGGAATTATTTATTTATTATTATTTTTATATTTTAAATTTATTATTTTAAAAAGTAAGCTATAATATTACTTTTAAATAGTTTTATAAATAAAGTTATAAATAAAGGTAAAGGCTATATATATTTTATATAATTAAAATAAAAGCAGCTTTTTAATATTAATTATTTTAAATAACTTTAACGTTTAAATTATATAATAATAATACTTTTATATAATACTTAATAACATTAAATTAGCTTATAGCTTATAATAACTTTAACTTTAATAATATTACTTTTTTCTTATTTATTATAATAATATATATATAACTATAAGCTAATAATAAAATTAAAGCTTATTAAAAATATCGATATAAATAAATATAGCTTAATATTATAATTATTAATATAAAATAATAGCGTTTAATTATAAATAAACTTATAAAAGTAAATTAATAAGTTATTATAAAAAGTTTTATATAATAAAATTTATTATATTAATTTTAAAAATATATTATATTTTATTCTTTTAAATATTTATTATTATTTTAAGTTAATAAAAGATTTAAATAAAATAATTAATAATAAAGTTATAAATAATAATAATAAAGTTTAAAAGAAATATAAATTATAATAAAGTTTTAAAATAAATATAAAATAAAAAATAATTTTATAAATAAAAAGTAAGTTAATATAATAAAAATAAATTAAATAGTAATATTAGCTTAATTATTTAAGATATATATTTTAAATATTATAAGCTATTTAATAAAAATTAAAATATTAGCTTTTTAAGTAATTTATTTTATAATTTATAAAAAAAAAAAAAAAAAATTATTATTAATTAATACTTTTAACTAATTTTAAAGTTTTTAAATTTATTATATAATAGCTTATATAAAAAAGCTAAGCTATAATTATAATAAATATATAAAAGTAAAGTTAAAAGTAAAAAATAAGTTAATATTTAATTATTATATTTTATATTTAGCTTAAGTTAAAAAAAACTTTTAAAATAAAATATAAAAAATGTTTTTTATAATAAATTAATATACTTTATTATATTATAAAATAAATTATATTATAAAATACTTTTTTATATTTATTTTCCTTTATATAATTAAAATATATAAAATATATTTAATATAATATATAATATATATATTAAATAAAAAACCTTTTAATATTTTATATATTTATATATAAACTATTTATCTTATTTAAATTTTATCTCTTAGGGCTAGAAATGCAGTAAATAAAGGGAAGAAAGCTATAGTTTTTAATTAAGGCTATAGCTTCCCCTTTCTTAATAAACCTTAGTTTGCTTTATACTTAAGCTTCCGTAAATAACTTTATATAGTAAGGAGCATTTGCTATACTATTAGATACCTCCCGGGAGGCCTTATAAGCGCCTAATAAGGAAAAACCTATAATATAGGGAAAAAACCTTATTAGCTAAGGATATAGTAACTAATAGTAATAGGTATATAATTATAGGGAATTAGTTAAGGTAAATAATCTCACCCTTTAGCATTAAAGGGGTGTGCTAAAGGGAAGGCAGGTTAAAAAGGCATTAGCGGGATTCGAACCCACACCCTTTACGTTACTAGCGCAGAAGGGTACCCTGACGCTCGACCAATACGCCACGGTGCCATATATTTATATATTAATATTATTTATTATATAAAGCTATTATTTAAATATATTAAGTTAAAAAGCTTAAATTAATATATAGCTATATATAAGAAACTTTTTTTATTAAATTATAGCTTATATACCTTATTTTTATAATTAATTAAAATTAATATAACTTTATATATTATTAGAAACTTATAATATAAAGCTTTTTATTTAAGTTTTAAAGTTAAATTTAATTTCTTTATAAAGATATTAATATTTTAATAAATATTAATAAAAAAAGATATTTATTAATTTATTTTTAATAGCTTTTAAACTTATTTCTTTATAATTACTCTATAAAAAGATATATAATATATTTATCTTATATAATAATAAATTATATTAAATATATTTATAAAGAATTTAAATTAAATTATAAAATTTATTATATCGATTATTTTATTTATTTAAATTCCCCTATTAAGCTAGAATAATAGTAAGTATTCGAGAAAGATAAGGTATAATATATCTTTTAAATTAATATAATAGGTTTTGCTATATAAGACTTTTTATAATAACTTATTAATTTTCTATAAGCCTATTTATAGTTAAAAGCCGCTATTTTACGCTAATAGCCGTAACGTTAAGCCGCGCCTATTTACGCCGGTGCTTTTAATAAGCATTAAGGTTAAAGCTATTGCGGGCTGTAAGCAACCTAGTTTAACGCCGTTAAGCATTATATAAAAGTGCTATTACTATATAACTTAGGCTTTTAAATATAAGTTACTCGAAATAAGCGATATTAAAAAGCTGCTATTGCCTTAACTAAGGTTTTAGCTCTGCTTAAATATATACCTATTATAACCTTTTTTATTATATTGTAAGACTACTCGAAAATAATTATTTAGCCGAAACCGAGATAATTGCTAATTAAGCTTAAACTAGCACTTATACGCGCCTAAAACCTAGGTAAAGCTATTATATTCTATTACTAAGTATAGTATCTGGATATATAAATCTAATAGCTCTGCTATAAATAGCTATAGAAATAAACTTTATTTATAATAAGTAAATTTTTACTTAGGTAAAAGGTTTTTTTATTAAAGCGAAGAAGTGCGAAGATAAAAACCTTTCTTTATTTAAGTAAATTAACGTATTTATTATTACTTTAAAGATATATAAGGTTTATTTTAAAGAAATAGATAAGTTTATCGCTTATAAAGTAAGGATAAATAATAAGTTAAATGGAAAAAGGGAGGTTAATCGTTTATTATACTTCTTTAAAAAGGTTTACCTTTTATCTAGATAAATAAAGCTTAGTTATAGAAATATAATATAGTTAAATAAAATTTAATTTAAAAAAAAACATAATTAAATAAGCTAAATAGTCTAAAATTTATTATATAGATTTATTTTATAATACTTTATTATTATATAAAACTATATTAATTTTATTTAATTATTAAGATATAATATATAGGCTATAATTTAATTAAAAAGTTTTTTATATAAAGCTATATATTAATTTAAGCTTTTTAATTTAAAATATTTAAGCTATAGCTCTTTATAATAAGTAATATTAATATATAAATATATAAAATAATAAAAGCCCTTTTATTTAATATATATATTATATATAAAGTTAAATATTTATTATATTATTTAATTATATAAAATAAAGTAATATTAAAAAAGTATTTTATAATATAATTTATTTTATAATATAATAAACTATATTATATAATATTATAATAAAAGATTAAATAAAAATAGCTATTATAAGCTAAATTATAAATTATAAAGGCTTAAAGGTTTTTAAAATTAAATTAATAAAGGTATTTTAATTAAAATTATTATTATAAATAAAAAAGTTAATAATAATATTTTATATAATAAAACGCTTTAATTAAACATAAATTACTTTAAAGATTTAGCTTTTAATATAATATAAAATAAATTTATAAGAATTAATTTATTTATTATTATTACTTTTTAAAAATTTAGCTTTTTATATAGTTTATAAATAAATTTAATAATAATATAAATTATTATTATTTTTATTAAATATTTTTTATTATTAAAAATGTTTTTAATAATTTTAATAATAATAATTATCTTTTTTTAATTATTTTATAATTATTTAATAATTATTAATTAACTTTATTAAATATATAATAAAAGATTTATAATTATATTTTTTAATTAAATTTTATTTCTTTAATTTATTAAAATAAAAGGTAAATCTTTTAAAAAGATATATTAAATTTATAACCTTTTATTTCTTTTTAACTTAATATTAATTTTTTTTATAAGTAATAAATTTTATATATTTTCAAAGTAATAATAAATATATTAATTTAATTAAATAAGAAAAAACTTTTATTTTTATATTTTTTTATTTTAATAAAAAAGCTTTTTATTTAAGTAAATATTTACTTATTATAATTAAAGTTTATTTTTATAGCTATAAAGCTATTAAATTTATATATTTAAATAATAAAGTATAATAGCCTTATTTATTTATTTAAATTATAACTATAAATTTATTTAATAAATTAAAAGGTTTTAAATATATATAAATATTAATTTAAGCTTAATTAATAGTTTTCTTTATTTTATATAATAAGTTAAATAATTATTTTAAAGTAGGTTTATAAAATAAGGTTATAATAAATAAATATATATTTATAAAGTAAAGCGAAAACCTTTAAAATATAAATAGCTTTTTAATATTATTTCTTTTAAATAATTTATATCTAAGTTATATAATAATAATACTTTTATATAATATTTAATAATATTAAACTAAATTACTTATAGCCTATAATAGCTTTAACCTTAATACTTATTAATAATATTAGCGTAAATAAATATAGCTTAACATTATAGCTATTAGCGTAAAATAATAGCTTTTAATTATAAATAGGCTTATAAAAGATTAATAAATTATTATAAAAAGTTTTATATAATATAACGTATTATATTAATCTTAAAAGATATATTATATTTTATCTTTTTAAATATTTATTATTATTTTAATTTAATAAGAAAACTTAAATAAATAAAATAATCGATAATTATTAATTAATATTAATAAAGCTTTATCTTAAGATATATATATATATATAATAATATATATAATATTTAAAATAATAAATATTAATTTATTATTTAAAGCTATTATTAAAATAATAATAGCTAGCTAATTTAAGCTATAAGTAGCTTTTTAAATTAAATTATTTATTAGGCTAAATAAGCTTAATTTTTAAAGCTTAATTATAATTAATTATTATTATTTCTATAATTAAATTTATAGCGTTTTAATTTATATAGCTTTAAAAAAATAAAAATAATATTAAAATAATCTTTAAAATTAATAAATAAAACAATAACTTTTAATATTTAATAAATTATAATATAAATAATAATTTAAATTAAATAAATTAAATAGCTATATTAATTTTAAAGTTATAATATATATTATTATATTTACATTATTATAATATAAATATAATAATATAAATATTAATATAGTAATATAAATATATATATTTATATTTATATTTATATTAATATTTAATATATAATATATAAGCGGTAAAGGCTACCGATTAATAGTTAAAGCTATTAAAAGGCTAAAATAAGCTATATTATATAGCTTATAATATAAAAAGAAATATTTCTCTATTTAATTTACTAATAAATAAACTTATTCTTTAACTTTATAAAATATTTCCTATTATATAATAGCTATAATTATATCTTATTTTTTTCTTTTTTAAAATAAAGATATTTAATAATAAGAAAAATATATAAATAGCTAAATAGAAATTAAATCTATAGCCTTTATATTTCTTTTATTATTATATATACTTATTTTCGTTATAATAAAAATAAAAAGATTATATCGATTTTAAGTATTTTAAATATATATATATATTCTTTTAGCTAATTAATTATTTTTATAATTATTTACTTTTAAATTATACTTATAGCCTTTTACTTTTTATATATAAGCTAGCCTAGCTAAATATAGCTATAGCTTATATTTATAATTTAAGCTTATCGCTATAAAACTACCGAGCTTTAAAATATTTTTTTTAAAGTATTCTTTTTTAAAGTACCCTTTTTTAAAACACTTTTTAAAAAGCCCTTTAAAGCTAAAAACTTAATTTAATATAATAAAAGCTTAAACCTATAGCTCTTCTATTTTATTAAATAAAGCGTTTACCTATTAATAAGTTTATATAATTAATTTAAAATAGTTAAATAAAGCTTTTAACTTTAAACCTATTTATATAAAAATAGCTATTAAGAGTATATAAATATATAAGGGTAAATAGATATAAGGTAATAAAGGTAATAAATATAATAAGGGCTATAAATATAATAAGGGTATTAAGGTTAAGGCTAAGCCTATTACTTAATTAGATAATTTTAAGCTAAAAGCTAAAGTTAAAAAAGCTAATTTAGCTTTTAAAAATAAAGAAGAAAGGGAAAACTATAAAAATAAAAGTAATAGGGGTAATTAGTTTAATAAATATTAAATATAATAAATATAAATACTTATTAAAATAAAAGATATATAGCTTATTAAAATAATCCTTAACTTTTATTTAAAGGGTAAGGGTTTAATCTTTAAAGATAAGATTTCTTTTTTATTATTAAAGATAATTAATATATAATATATAAGTAATAAGGGCTATTAATAAATAGCTAAAGCCGCTAAAAGGCCGAAATAAGCTATATTTTATAGCTTATAATATAAAAAAGGTTATTTCTTTATTTAATTTATTAATAAATAAACTTATTCTTTAACTTTATAAAATATTTCCTATTAATATTTATATTATTATATTATTATATTATTATATTTTTATATTATAAATATATTATAATATAAATATAAATTTATAAATAAAATTAAATAACTTTAAAAATAAAATAATAAATTATATAAATTAAATTTAGCCTTTTAAAATAATTTATTTAATTATTTATTATTTAATTATTATATAAAAATATAAATATTATTATTAAGCTTAAAGCTAGGTTAGCTAACTTAGCCGCTTAACCGAATAATTTATTAGGTTTAAGCTATATATTAGTATTTATATCTTTATATAAAAATTAAATAAAGAAAGAATAAATAGGTTATTTTAAAAAACTTAATTAACTTTATAAAAGTAGCTATTTAAAACCTTTAATTTAATTAAATTTATTTTTAAAATATATTTATATTTATATTTATATTTATATTATATATTATATATTTATATTTATATTTATATTTATATTTATATTTATATTTATATTATATATTATCTATTTATATTTATATTTTTAATACTTTAATTAGTTTATAGCTTTTTATAAAAAATATAAAGAAAAGTAACTTTACGCTATATTTTAAAGATATTAAGAGATAATATAATATTTTTAATATTTTATAAAACCTTTATTAACTTTATAATAAATTTATATATTTAAACTGCCTTTAATATATATATGTATATTAACGTATATTAGCTTTAAAGCTAAATTAAAGGAATTATAGAGTAATCTATTTTACTTTTTAATTAACCACGTTATTATATTTTAATTATAAACCTTTATTACTTATATAAAACCTTCTTAAATTATATTTATATAATCTTTAATGAGTAGCATTATCGGTATTTGTAAACTTCTTCTTATAACTATATAAGGAGTCTGCGCTAAATTTTACGGGCTTAAGGAGGTTTACGTGTTAGAGATAAGAGACGGCACCTCTCTTGGCATGCCTAGACTTTGCCCCCCCCCCGCTTTGTTTCCTTACTGGAGAACACTGCACATTTCCAAGCGGCGATGGTGAAGAACGCGCGTTCTGCGGTGAGTCGCAAAGGCGTCTGGTTTGTCGTCGAGATCTTGGTGGACACAGTGGCGCATGACGTCCAGTTTTCCTTCCGCCAGAAGGGCCTGAGGCGGCGTTGCTGTCTCTAGGCCATTGTCTTGGACCGGCGATAGCCTGGATATCTTGTGCTAGTATCGGATTTGCTCTGCGCATGCTGCGGAAGACGATTATGATCGAGCTGCTGGCGATGTGACGCCAGGCGGATCGACCGACAGCTCGTTCGCAAGCTGGACCAGCTGAATCGTCATGTGGGCTGCTGTCAATGATGAAACTCCATGTTCCCAACCAGCCTTGCGCATAGTGAAGACTCCCGACGAACAACTTAAATGACAACCAACTCGGAGCAAATGTCATGAGCTGACATGGGGCCCTGTCCAAATGGACGTCCCAAGGTCTCATAGTAGGAATGCACTCTACTGCGCAACTAGCTCCATGAGAAAATGATGACCAAAGTGAATCGAGTTTCCTGGGGCGTCGGCCTGCATCGTTGTAAGCTTACAAATGCCTCCTTCGAACTTTGTTTTGTTCCTTGCTTACAACTCAAAGTTTCCACTTGGTTGTAGCTTAAAGCCTTTACAGTAGATATGGGTCCAAGGTTCTAGTACACGTGCCACAGTGTAGATCAGAAAGCCTAATGGGTCCGACGGCCTGAACTCTATTCTATGTCATGCCCTGGCCCGACAAACAGATTACCAAGTGGCTATGCCACGCTCACAATTCCCGTCGGACCACATTTTGATCAAATCCTAAAAGCTATTAAATGTCAGGAGGACAACATATCGTCTCGCTGATCGAGGGGGCAAGATTATGGTGGACATCGATGGACTTACTGGATGCTGGGCACTTGAGTCCTCACGCTAAACATGCTTTGGGACGCACCGTGCGCGCGCTTCGATACTGTCCCTGACAATTGTTTCCTACACGGAGTTCTTTGATTCGAAAGCAGGCATGAATACTCTGCCGTCTTACCTGCCTGAATGCTATCTAATTCAGGAGATGGCTTCCCTGCGCATAGACCCTGGCTTTCTCATGTGTTTCACCGCGCGGCGGCCTCACAGTGAATGGTTAAGGGGTTCACGCTTTGCCCGGGAAAGCTGCCGGCAACTTTGCTACTTCAAGCACATTACTGATACTTCGCAAGTTTATGGGAAAGTTACTCGGGCATTTTCTTATTGGGCAGTAGGATGGCGATACAAAGTAGCCACGTGTAAAATATTTCCCCCCCTGATACATTCCCACTGCTTCCCGATGCCAGCTACATGCTTAGACAGTGATTTGCCGTTCATTTCTCAACGCGAGCTGTCCTCACCGAAGCTTCAATGTTTTAGGTCAATTTTGTGGGAGCCCGCACCCTCGGGCAATCACTGTGACTCGAGGTGTGTTGTAACACTGTGGGTGTGGACTTCCGTCTACATTCACTCGGCCGTCAATGTCGGTGCGTTGATAGCCCTGGGTAATACAGTCCATCGGCAACCACCGTTCGATAATTGCCTGTGCGACCCTGGCCAGAACTAGACGATTCAGGCGAGAAGTGACACAAGCTCCCGAGGTCCGCAAGCACTTGCACAGACCAAGCGGGAACATAGACTCTCCGGTCAGCCGGTGTAGGACTCGAGTAGTGGCGCAGATCAGTTCATGATTCGTCTCCGACCAAGCAATGTTGGGGCCACAAGTGTCCCGGTGGCTGGAATCGCTGAAAGAATAAGAATTCGGAGATTTACACCAGCAAAAACGGAAGGTACACCGGTATATATATTGCCCCTAATATACTTATTTGTACCTGCTACTTAATTTATAACGTGGTTAGACAGTTAGCCGTCGAGGACACACGCCCGCCCACTTTTGCTAACTTTACTAACTTTCTTCCTTATTTCATTTAGTTTAATTAGTTAGTGTTATTGAAATATATATTAGTAATTATTCATTTATATTAGTGTAAATCTCTAAATTTAAAAATAATGTTTACGCTTATCGAACCTCTACTTCTTAACCTATAGACTAGTCTATTTTAAATCTAAAAGACACGAGTTAGATAACCGTCTGTTAATGGACACACGCTCCACACAAAATATTAGGACAAAGACTCACCCTTCCGTTCGATATGTACAAATGTTCCTGTGACGATATAAAGCAGTAGGGGGTGCCACAGGTGTGGCGTCACATTTTGTGACAGTTCCTTTATATTTCCGTGCAAGTATGCTTTCCTACTTTATAAGATTCTACAAATACCTATATCCATTGCTCTACTTCGCTAAAACCAGTGTGCAGCATTTAGTTTCTGATGAGCAAACTTCTTCTCCTTGAAAAGCAGCAAGAATTTCACAGAAAGACGCCTAAGCTATTGGTCGTGGTGCTACTGTAAGGGTAACTTATGGCCTACTAAGAAGGATGTAACGGGATACTCTAGTCATCTAAGGCCCAGAGAATGTCGATTCATCTCCTCTTCCTTTCGATCAGCCTGCGTATTTCCATTCACACAAAGTAATAAGAGGGAGAGATTGTATAACGAAACATCCCTCTATAGCTCATATGTACGCTACGTGAAAGTGGACATACCGCCGACCGATTTGCACGACTGGCATTTGCAAATACAGCTTGCATTTCGATTCACACTGTATTATGGAAGACAGTCGATACTGACTGTGCATAAAACGGCCAGGGAAAAGATCAGCTCGGTCTTGTGAAAAGACTTCGAAGTTAGCGTTGGTCGAGTTGAGAAGTGATAGCCAGAGACAATGCAAAGAGGGGCCAAAAGGCGATGACGGGCCGAATTGAATGTTCGAAAACCCTTTCAGAGGGGAGAAGTCCTCTGTAGATGTGGCTAACTTCAATGTTGAAGTCTGGTTGATGAGATGCGTGGTGAGAAGGGAAGAATGAAAAAAGAGCGGGCGAAGACTGACGCCACTCCCGTCAAAAGGTTTCCCACAATTTCGTTCCCCTTTTCATATAACTTTCTCTCTCCTTAGTTTAATACTAATTTAACTTCGTGTGTCATTCAAGAGGAATTTGAGGCACAATCTTATCTCTTATGCATCGTCCTGAGGAAACTCACGCCAGTCAGCCGCTCACGTTAAACCCTAATGATGTTCGTACTAAGAAGGAGCTACAAGAAGTATACGATATAATATGATTGATTAGCTACCAAGACCATCAGAGCCACGAAACTGTCCTTTCATGGCATGTTTCTAACGACATCTGGAATGCATGTCCACCTGATGGTAGACTTACAAGAAAGCGGACAGGCTGGGACCGTCTTGATGCTCACACATCATCTAAGAGACCTCGGGACAGCAAAGAAATACTAATATGGGCGAATAATCCGCACCAGACCTAGTGCAATAGCGGCTATACTCGAAAATAGGGGGTTTCTTGCGGAAAGACAGGGACTTTTAGCACAATGGAACACAAGTAATCTGAGGTTTCATGACAGAAATAAGTCATACGGGAGGGAACTAGCCGCGTGGTCCTCGACTGGATTGAGTTGGGTTATTTCCGTTGAGGATTTCCAAGCGTACTTCACTGCTATCAACTCAGACTACAAGAGTTGGGCACTCCAACCCTCAAACCAGACGGTCAACAGGAGTGCCTATGGTGCGGCATCTGCCCCAGACGGGAAAAACCTCTGGGAGATCCCGGTATCTATGAACGATATGGCTATGGGCCCCCTACGGCCGTGGGAAACCTGGTGCTTGTGGCTTAAGTGCTAGGACTGGGGAAGACCTGGATGGAACTTTGAGCTACGATGTGTCTCAAGGTGGGCCTAGTGGTTCCCGAAAAAGCTGACGGAATTTTTATAACCGATCTCGAGTTGACCGCCAACTTCCATGGCGGTCTTACTATTCACGGGCCGCATATCCTGGTTGGCACAGGGTATAGTGGCTAGGCCCAGAAAATACCCAGTTATAGGTAATTACCCATCGGGTACCCGACCCGAATATTTGGGTTAGGTACCCGATAGGTAATTACCTATAACTGGGTATTTCTAATTACTATATAATCTTAATAGTTTTCCGTTCCTATATAAATTCTAGTCTTAATTTAGTTAGTATTATTCTGCCTTATATTACCGAGCCTTAATTCTCTTAATATAAACTAAGATCTAAATTAAAATCTATAGGCAACCTAAAGGCTTTATAATCTGCTAGCTATATAAAACCTATAGGTTATAAAGTCTTTAGCTATAGAGTTTCCGGCTATAAAATCTCCAGCTATAAACTTTTAAACTTTTTTTTTCTAATATTTATTATACCGCTTAAAGAATCTTTAAAATTTTAGGTTATAACCGGGTATTATAGTACTTATCCTTACCTAAAAGTTTTTAACCTTTAAACTATACCTTTATAATAACCTCCTATAATAGAAATAAGCTGCTTAATAAGCTTTAAATCCTTTAATATAATAATAACACATTTTATATAGATTATAATAATATTAATAGCTAAAATAATTAATAATATAAAAAATAAGATAAAGAGTAAAATAAAATATTACTACTTAGATAATAAATAAGATAATCCTTTATAACCTTTTAAAGGGCAATAAGGGCAGACTTTTAAAAGCAGATATTAGAAGAAAAAAGGTTTTATATAATTTTATAATAAAGTTTTCGGAAAAGTATTTTAGAAAATAAAAGTTTATAAAATTTCTAATAATATCGAATTTCTTATAATATAACCGCTTATATAAATTAAATTAATAATTTTAAAAAAGCAAAGAATATATAGCTTACTTTTAAGCTTATATTTATAAGATCTTTTAATACCGGTATTATTACCTTAAACTTATTTATATAAGGCTTTTTATATAATATTTTTTTTTAATAATCTACCGCCAGCTTAAAAAAGGTATATATCCTTACCTTTAATCTTAAAATACTTACTATTAAGTTTAATTTTACCGCTATAACAATTAACTAAAAAGCGTTAATTAATTTATATTATCTTTAAATATAAGGTAAAATAAAAAGTAAAACATTTAAATATTAAATAATTATTATAGCAATATATAGTTAAATAGGTTTATTAATAGATTAGTAGATATAAATATTAGCGGGGTAGCTATACGCTAAAAATATATTAACCCGATTCGGTTAATATAAGATAGCAGCTAATATTAACTATTATAGCTATAAACCTAGCGTTTTAACTTACCCCCTAACTATAACCTATAGCTATTAAAACTTTCCTTTTATCCCTATATTTAAATATTATATATATAACAAAATAATACTTAAAAAGCAAAAGGCTAAGGGAAAGTATTCCGAAAATATTTATATAGTTAAAAAACGCTAATAGCTTATTAAAATAAACTATAATTAAGCTAAATTTAAACGCGCCTAGAATAATCTTAAATATAATATTAATTATAAAAAATAAGATTTTAAAATAAAACCTAAATATATTAATATAAATAATATAGAAAAGCGTTAATAAAAAAAGGAAATTAAAAAGAAAGTAAATAACTTTTAATATATTTATCTTACTTTTTATTTTACTTTATTAAGCTAAGCTAATTATATCTATAGCCGAAAAAAGGGTATATATCTTAAGGATATTAGCAATTACTTAAGGCTTTAAATAAAAGATTTTAAATATAAAAGTAAAATTAAAATAAATAATAACAAAATACAGGATAATAAAAAAGCTATTATAAGTAAAGAACTCCCAGTAGATATATTCTAAATAAATATACTTATTAAAGAGATTTACAACCTATTTTATATTAGCGCTAATATAGCAAATTAGCAGAAAATAGTTATAAAATATCTTATTAATTTTATAAGTAGCTTAAGTTATGTTATAATAGGATTTTAATTTTATTTAAAAAAGCTTTAAATAAAACTTAAGCTTAAGATTAAAGATTTTATAGCTCGGCTAAAGAATATTTATAAGAAATAAGTATACCCTAATAAACTCGAATTTCTATATTATATCTTAAAAAGATTTACTTATATTAAAACCCTTTTTAATAAGGTTTATTTTACTTTATATTTTACTTAATCTTTAACTTATTTTACTATAGGGATATAAGGAGAAATAGGTTTATACCTTTAAAAAATACTAATAAAAAACCTTTTAAAAGCTATATATTAAGCTTTATAAGTTTAATAAACATCCTACCGCTATCTTAGCCTATATCTAATTTTATAATAAATTTACTAAATAATAGCTTAAATAAATTAAGGTTCTTTTATTAGCAAATTTATTTTATAAGGCTAATAAACCGTATAATAAAAGGGTTTAAAAATACTATAGAAAGTTTAAAAGGCTATTTTATACTAATCTCTACAATATACAAACTAACAACTAATATATACAAAATATAAACAAATCCTTACCTATAATATTATAATATTTTTAGGTTATAGATTATTCTTATAAATAGGAGTTTTTTACCTTATTAAAGGTAGTTTTATTATACAATTTGCTATATATA
The DNA here is from genome assembly GCA_023242295.1 of Diaporthe ilicicola. Classification (NCBI taxonomy): domain Eukaryota; kingdom Fungi; phylum Ascomycota; class Sordariomycetes; order Diaporthales; family Diaporthaceae; genus Diaporthe; species Diaporthe ilicicola. Next base: position 16,236 of record JALPVH010000235.1, read on the forward strand.
GCTAGTAAATAGTTATTAAGATCTAAAAAGCCTTAAAAGAAAAGTTTATTAAAAAAGGCCTAAAAGTATTTCTAAATTAAATACTTTAGTAAGGCTATAGGGTAAGTTTTTTAAAGTTTTAATTATTTTCCCTTAATTTATTTTTAACCTTTAATATTAGATATAGTTAAACTACTTATATTAAGCGTAAATTACGCGGTATTATAGCTTTTATAGCTGGATAAATATAATAACTTTACCTATAAAACTATTTTATCTTAAGAATAATTAAATATATTAAATAATTTATATTTTTTTTATATTTAGCTATAAATTAAGATTATTATATTTAGGTAATAAAAAATAGATTACTTTTTTAAGGTATTATTTTTTTTTTACTTAATATATTATAAATTTTAAAATATAAGGTAGGTCTTCGGATTATATTTAAAAACCGTATATATAAAAAGATAAATTCCTATTGCTAAGCCTATATAGATAGCAATCTAGCATTTATTAGTTATAATATATTATTAAAGAAAATAGTAATTATATCCCTAATAGCTATAAATAATATAGTAAATAGCAATAAAAATTTTAAGTAAAGAAAGGATATATATTTAGATTACTAAATTGCTATTTAAATTATTATAGCAGGAAAGTAAAATAAGAAGTAAAATAAATATATTAAATATAATTATATTATATTAAATTAAGCTTTATTAAAAAAAGGAATATCTAACTTTTTATATATACGCTTTAAAAGCTTAATATCCTAGCTAATTACTATTACTTATTTTATATAAATAATATAATAAATAGAAGCTAAGCTTATATAAGTAAAAAGGTAATATAGTTAGGTATAAATATTTACTTATAAATATTTTAATAAGATATTGCTTTATAGCTTTTTAAAGTACTTTAAGAGCTATTTTCTACTACTAAAAAGACTATTTTTTATTATTTTCCTTAATAATTTCTCGGATAAGCTAATTAAATATTATAAATAATAAAATTAGATTTATTATATATTAAAGATATTTAATTTTTTTTAATATTTAATCTAAGTTAATTATTAATATTTATTTTACTTTTTATTTTACTTTAATTAGTATTTATATCTATATTTAGCTTTCCGGCCTATTTCTATCTTAAATATAGCTTAAGGCTATATCTTTCTCTTCCTAATTTTTTTATTACCTTTAAATGCTTTTTATATAGCCTTTTACTTAATATTTATTAGCTACTTTCTTAAGTATTTTTATACGATTTATTATAATAAAGCTATTTTAGGAACCCCTTTATAAAGTAGTAATTTTAAGCTAGAAGTATTATTTTTATTAGGTAAAGATTAAGTAATTTTATTTTATAAAGGGGATTTTATAATAAAAGAAAAGAAACTAATTAAAGAGGGGTAGCTATAGCTATTATAATTACTTTCTAATATCTTATTAAATAAAGTAAAAGGTATTATAATAATTTATAAAAATATTATAAATAAAGTAAAAAGCAGATATATTTTAAAAAGGGGTAATAGCTATTTATATATATAGATATCCTTTAAGTTTAGCCTATATTATTTAAAATTTAACTTAAAATAGTATAGCTTAAAAGTTTTTTATATATTATAAAGGCTATTTTACTTTTTATCTTACTTTCTCTTCCTTTTATTATTAAACCTGCTACCATTTTACTTTATTATTCTTTATTAGCTTCTTATTATATTCTAAAATACTTATTAAATTCCTTAAGGAAAGATATTTTTAAATAAAGTTTTAATATATTTCTAATAATAAGTTTAATAATAATTAATATTACTTAAATAACTTTTAATTTATTAGTAATTAAAACTTTAACCCCTTTTAAAACTCTAACCCCTTTTAAAACTTTAACCCCTTTTAAGATTCTAATCTCTTTTAATAATTTAATAATAACAATAATTTATTTAGCTTTTCCTTTATTAGTTATATACTAATAAGTATAAACTATAAGGATAGCAAGGTTCCTTTTCGTATACTTAAAATAATTAGAAAGATAAAGTTTATCTTTTAATATACTACCGATATAAAGAAATTATTTTTTAAATAATTTTTTTCTTAGCTATAGCTAGATAACTAATAATATAATAAATTATAATTATTAACTAATCGGTAATAATTAGCTTAAAGATACCTTTATAGATAATAGAAAAAGTTACTTAAAATATAAAATATTTTTAATTAGGGCGCTTTAATAAAAGGTAGTATACCTATTATTATTTATAAGCAGTATAAAGACTATTTAAAGCATCTATTCTTTTATAATTATAATATATTATCTTTTAATAAGCATCTATATTCTAAAAAGTATATATTATTACCTTTACTTAATAATAATAAGATATAAAAGTTATAAATAGATTAATTAGGAAATATAAATAATAAATTAAATTTTATTTAAAAAGATAAATATAATATACTAATATATTTAAATTATTTTATTTTTTATCTTACTTTAAATTTATATATTAATATCCTTAAATATAATTATTTTCTATTATTACCTATAATAAAAATACCCGGAAAAAATATATTATAACTTTTTTTATTAATATAGGTAAAGGGATAAATTGAGTTAAAAATCCTATATTTTAACACTAATATTAACTTAATAATCTATTTTATTTAGCCCTGCTTAACCCTAAAATACTATACTTAGCCTTATATATTATAGCTATAAAGTTTAATAAAAACTAGCTTACTTTTTATAAATTTAATATTAAAGTATTATTTATTATTAATAAATAATCTTATAAGTTACTAAAATAGGCTTTATAAGATATTATAGCTATATTTATAAATAAGAATTAGAATTTATACTATTTATTAATTAATATCTAAAAGTATAACAATTTATTAGTTAAATCGAAAATAGTAAACCTTATAATAATAACTATTACTTAGCTCGGTTTTTAAAAAAAGGTATTAGTAATTATAACTAATAATATTAAAAACTTCTTTACTTATAATATAATATAAAGAATTAATAATACTTTATTTTTTAATTATTAAATTTAGCTAATTTTATAGCTTTCTTATATTAACTATATACTTTAGCTTACTAAAGGTACGTTTTATAAAGAAGTATATATTCCTTAAGCTAAAATAATAGCTAAAATTAAAGAATATTAGTTAAAAGATTTAAAGCCGCTTATTTTAAATATTTTAAAAGATAGTAAAGAAGATACTAAATAAGCTTTTTACCGGGTTAATATTTAATTATCTTATTTTTTATTTTACTTCGACTAATATCTAATAGATTTATTAGCTTATAATCTATATTAATATTAGTATTTAAAGGCAATATTGCTTTTAAAAGATTAAAAGGTTTATAGGTAATAATCCTAAAATATTTAAGTTAACTTTAAATATATATATATAATAAAGCTTTATAACTAGCGTTATACTATAAGCTAGAAAGCTAAAAGCAATAATTTTAGCCTTTATTAATAACTTTTTTAAGTATAAAAAAAATAAGAATAATAAGAAATATTTTAAATATTATCGATTCTTTAACCGGGATTAGGATCTTTTTTAAAGTTTTACTAAATATATCCTTCCTATTTTATACCTTACTAATATTCTTAGAAATAAGATAAAATATATATTTAATACTATTTTTCCTTATTTAGCTTTAATATAGAAATAGCTTTTAGATTATAGGTAAATTTATTTATCGAAATTTAAATAAGGAGATATATTAATAAAGCAATTTTTTTCTACCTTAACTGCTATTTATTTAAAGCTTAATAAATATATATCTAGATTTATAAATAATAATTTATTCGGTATAGCTATTTTTTTATCTTTACCTTTAATAGGTAATATTAATAAAAGATAGTATTATTTTTAATTTTTTAATATTTCTAAAGGGCTAAATTAAGTTAAAATACATTTTAAATAAAAACTTATTAATATATACTTTTAATATCGCTTAAAAGATTTTATTAAGCCTTTAAATTAATAATTATAAAAGGATCTAAATAATTTTATTAAATACTTATTAAATAGCCCTTAAAAGTAATAGATTATTTAGCAGATATATAAAGAGTAAATATAAAAGGAGATTAAGAAATTTCTTATTAAAAGTAAGTTTTAAAATCTTTATTTAAAAGTAAGATTAAAAGTAAGATAGGGAAAAATAAAGATAATTTAGCTAGTTAATAATAGCGAAAGAATAAGCAGAAATACCCTTACCTTACTAATATAGCTGCTAATATCTTTAATACCTTTTCTTTTATAACTATCCTTAAAAAAATCTAAAGCTTTATTAATAATCTTTTTAAAAATAATTAATATAATTTATCCCTAAATAATATTAAGGTATCTTTTATATTATATATTAATAATAAAAAAATAGCTAAAATATAGTAATAGAATAAAGATAAATTTTATAAAATTTATTATATTAAAAGGCTAAATTATATTATAAGGGGCTAGAAAGATTTTAAACATATATAATTTAACTTTATAGATAAGGTTAAGGATATTATTATTATAGCCGAGTTAAATCTTATATTAAAAAAAAAGAATAAGTAAGTTAATAAGGAAAGGAAGAAACGCTATAAAGCTTAAGAAAAGCGGAATAAGATAAAACGCTAAGGTATTTATTTAAAGAAAAAAAAATTAAGAAAGTAAAATAGTAAATAAGATAAAATCCTATTTAATTATATTATTAGTAATAATAAAGTAATTAAATAATTAGGTAAGTAATTTAAAGAATTTTATTTTTATCCGGATAAAACCGGGTTTCGGGTAATTATTTAGTTCTGGGTAATTTGGTATATATTCGGGTTTAAGGACCCGAAGTCTATGCGCGGGTACCTATGGGTACCCGCGGGTGGGTAATTCCTGGGCCTAACAGTGGCCGTGGCAAGCCTGCTGCGGTACGAGGCGTTTTCCGTTTGTCACAAGTAGGGACATGAGGACCCTCATGATTTGCATAGACTAATCCCTTTATCATTTATTCATTTTCTAGGATATATTTTGTGTTCATGCTTGCGCTCTAACTTCGCACTCTTGTTGTAACGTATAGACGAGAAGCCATTGGTGCGGACTGAATACAATACTGACCCTCATGAGCAAGTCGTACAAAGGATCCAGACATGAAAACAGGCGTGTCATTTTTCGGCTCGATCAGAGTTGCAAACAAGAATTCGTGCGCGGCTGATAGGCGGAATGGTTGTTCGGCCCTTGGTGGAACAGTTGACCACCAGGATGGAGATTTTTCCAACTTCTAGCAATACTTCACTCTCAAAGGAACTTAAAATGTTGTCAATTTGAGAGCCTGAATGCAGTTCGAGTTTCATATTGGTTGACGGGTGTTTGACGACTCTGTGTGCGTGGATAAGTATAATCTGAAGACCCTCCTTATTCAAGGGACAACCCGAAGGAGATGTCAAGGTGTCACCGCGTGTAATATAACAAATACAAGTCCACGCGATTCGCAGCATCGTCATTTTGTTGGGGCCCAGATTGGCATTAAAACGATGCGTGAGCGGGTAACTTTATTTAACAGACCTAAAAACAAAACACTACGATACTGTCATTCTGATAATCTCTGTACTAATTCAACTAAATAATACATGGGTCTCAAATTCAAATCACAACCACTTCTCATCATTGTTAGCCATGATCGCGGCCCGGTTCGTGCTCAAGAGGCTTTCAGACTTACCCAGATGTCTGCCATTTGTGAGCCTTTTACTGCTCGATCTGATGATGGGCTTCGGTCGTACCATTGGTATTACCACTGTGCTCGTTGCTGGCACCCTTCGTGCGGGCTGAATGGAAAGGACCGAGCAACCACTCGCCAACCTCCTTCAGGCAGGCATCGCTCTTGTGCTCAGCATCGGCCCGGAAGTCGGGCTCGCGCACAACACCGCCAATGCGCTGGTCAAAGTTGTGGACTGTACAATTTCACATTAGCATTCACCTCGAAGATCCTCAAGAAGAACGGCGTCGCTTACTCGTGTCCGGGACAAGTAGCCACTTGTAGCTCGACCCGTCGCTGTACGTCTGCTCAAAGTGGAAGCGGTCGTCGTCGAAGAGCATCTGGCCGTGGTCGGACTGGCCCTCGCGGCCGACGGGGTGCTCCATGGAGGGCACGTCGCGCCCCGCGAGCTTGCTGATGGTGCGCCAGGCCTCGTGGGCGTACATGTCGAGCTCGCAGCCGACGACCATGACGCGCCGAGGCAGCATCTCGTGGTCGGCGAAGAAGGGGCTGAGCAGCGGGTTGCGCATGTCGGTCCCGTGCGGGATGTACGACCAGTCGATCATGGGCGACATGGACAGCATGTAGTCGGTCTCGCGCGCGCGGAAGCCGCCCACGCCGGCCTTGTACCGCCGGAGGCGGCTCTTTTGGTGGTGCGACACGGTGAAGTCGCACGGCGGGTAGAATGCGAAGACCGAGTTGACGATGGGGCGGATGGCAGGCAACTGCGTGACGGTGACTGGGATTATCTCGTCAGCACGGAAGAATAAATGACATCAGTTGATCGGAAAGCTGAGCTTCACTCACGCGCCAGGTTTCCACCCGCGTCCCAGCCGCCGACGGCAATGCGGGAACGGTCGATGTGGGGAGCAATCTCGGGATCGGAGAGGGTCGCGAGAATCAATGCCTCGACATCCTGGAGACAAGAACAATATTAGCATTCAGTAGGCACATGTGAGGAAAGCTCGCTGGCAGGGGTATATCCAGATCGCAAGGGTATGCCAGGGATGTACGCACGTGAATCGACATCGGAAACGTCGTCTTAGGCGCTTTGTTATAGTTGATGGCAACGACTGTGGATGAGTACCGGCTTGCAAACTTGGCGTTCCATGCATCATTATCCTGCGGAGTTCCCATGATAAACCCGCCTCCGTGGATCGTGAAGAGCAGAGGCATCTGCCGAGGCTTCTCCTTGTCATAGGGCTTCGGGAAGAAGACCCTTGTACACGTCAGCTCCAAGTCGAAAGTTGAGAAAGACGGCCACTTTTGTTTCTCACCTGTTAGGAAGCTTTGGGCGGCATTGGTAGGTCTTGATCAGATCAGGTTGATGCAAAGGCGACCGGATGGAGTCCTGCATATCACGAATCAAGCTCGCTGGCTTCAGGAATCCCTGAGCAGCGCCGAGACTGATAGAGTAGCCCCATCGCGTGTACCATGGCAAGAACTGCGATTCCCTCTTCTCGCCAGGCTTGTCCTCGTGGGTGGGAGGTTGGTAGACCACGGCGCTCTGCGGGCGCGGTTGCTGGCTCAGCGCCCCGGTCTCCCGACGCTGGGAAGACTGGATGAGCTCCTGGCTCTGGTTCGAGTGGTGAATCAATGGGCCCAAAGCTGGGTTCGCATGAGTCTGGTCGAAAGACTCGGCGGTCTGCGTCTGGGTTGCGGTCGCCATCTCGAAACAATGTGTTGTTCACCGGGGGCTAGATAGGACGAGCGAGCTGCGTGTGGTTTGCGAGCATGAGATGTTGAGCACCGTCTCTATGACCCAGGAATTTGAGGGGCGCGTTTGTTTTTATTCACAACATTAACGAGGCTCGTCTTGGGAATGCGCCTCCTGGATCTCGATCCTGGCCGGTGACGCATAAGGTCGGTGAGCCGCACATGAGCGGCGCATGACAGCCTGCTTTGCAAAGCATATGGAAGTTAACGATTTCAGGTGCACGGCGCGCAGGAAGTGCATTGACGAACCCCAAGAGACGTTAGGCCGTGCTATGTTTTATGCGCGTTGCCGGTAGACAAGCCCCGGATCGAGACTGGACCTGATATTGTGAATCAGTTCGGCCCAGTACCAAGGTTCATCCTCCCAGGGCTTTCCACATATCCACCCTACCCGAAGGCACGGCTCGTGAAATGCCTGCACGGAACAGCATAGCATGTCGATGCCTGAACGAGGCTCTGGAAAGTCAGTTTGAACACCGCTATTATGCGACTTCATTCCAGTCAGGCGGTGCTACTTGTAAGCCTCTCATTGGCCCTTGGGCCAAGACCAACGGGGGACTCCAGGGCACCTTCACAGACCAGCGTTTTGGATTCGCACTTGGCCGCCGCCCTAGTCTCCTTGTACCAGCAGTGAACGACCCGGAGAGTCCGAAGCATGGGAAATATGCATCTTTTCCCCAATAAGTCTTTTGAAGCACGTGGTTGCTGATACATAACAGCTTTGTGTACATCAGTGTTTTGGTCGGATGACTGGGGCTCCGGTGCCTCCGGAAGATTACGCTGGCCACGACTTACAGTAAAAGACAAGGCTGCTAGTGTGAGTGCTAGATCAGTAATGGTCTGGGCAAGGCTGCTCGAGTCAGGAGAGATGCTCAATGGCGGCTCATGGCAGCTACACATTGAACGAAGGCCCTGTTGTAAGGCGAGAACTCGCCGCAACAAAATTGAAAATGTGCTATTATCGGTAAGCCTTATCTGATCAGCTTTCAGGACTTTTTTCAAAGTACTTGAACAGGCTGGAATGCCGGGCTCCGCGCAACTGTCAGGTGATGTTTTTCTGTTGGCCCTAACGATTTATCGGCAGCGGATTATAATTAAAAATAAAAACGGAGATTTATATAGAAAAAATCGGAGGGTATATAGATATATATAGCCCCTAATATAAAAATAACGCCTATTACTCAATTTAATATATATATTATTATATTAACTTTATAGCTATTATACCTAAATATCCTTTTTACTATAATTATACCGTATTATTATTATACTTATTAAAGTATTTAATCGCTTAAATTTATAATATTTAATAATTTACTAGCTTATATAAACTATAATCTCGTTTAGCATCTTCTTTTCTTTATTATTATCGTTAATAATATTCTTTATAGCTAAATCTATTTATAATAATTAGTTAATACTTTCTATAGCCCCTATATATTATTTTCTTACTATTACCCTTATATTTAAAGGTATAGCTATTAATAAAGCCGGGCTAAATCTTATAATACTTAAAGGCGCTTTTTACTTTAAAGGCTATCGGGTTATCTACTATATAAGCCTTTTTACTAGCTGCTAATTATAATAAATATTCTTTTATTTAAAGATTTAAAGGTTTAATTATTTTACTTAAAAGCTAAGTTTATTTATTATATAAAAGCTATTATCGCTTTTATTTTATCGCTTACTTTATTATTTAAGCTTATAATAATAAAGGCTATCTTTTTATTTATTATAGCTTTTTTATAATTTTAAAAGATATTCTTTTTATTTCCTTTAAAAGTATTAATCTTATAAGGTTTTCCCTTTATAAAAATAATCTTTTTTAGTAAAAGAACTATTAAAAGTAAGTTTTTAAGGAAAAGGTTATAATTAAAATATTAATCTTTATAAGTATTACTCTTTTTAAGAGAAAGATTAGCTTTATCTTTATTAGCTATATAGCTTATATAAATTAACCTATATTAAATAAAAATAAGATAATTATAGCTTAAATTTATATAGTTTTCTTATAATACTTTACTATAAAGTATATATTATATTTATTATTTAATTCTTATAAAAAGGTTAAATACTATTTTTAAAATTTAAAAAGAAAGCTTTTTTAGTTATTTTTAGCTATTAAACTTTTTAAGTAATATTATCTTTTAATAAGCTTCCTTAAAATAAAAGTTATAAGCTATATCCTTAATAGCTTTATAGATAGCCTTTATTAAATAAAAAAGATTTCTTATACTATAACTTAAATAAATCTTTACTTTTCAATATATATACTTTATAAAGAATATTATATATAAGCTAAAGTTAAGTATTTTATAAATTTAATAAGCAGCCTATTTAATAATAATCTTCTTTTTCTTATTAATATATTAGGTTTTAAGATAATTAATAATTACCGCTTAATTTAAAAATTTCTTTTAAAGCCGTTATTAAGCTATATTATAAATTTTATAATTTATAAAGTATTTTATCTCTTCTAAATATAAGGTTAAAAGACCTATAATTATATTTTTTAAACTAAATTCTATTTAACTATATTATATTTCTATAACTAAGCTTTATTTATTTAAATAAAATGTAAACCTTTTTAAAAAAGCGTAATAAATAATTAACCTCCATTTTTTTATTTAACTTATTATTTATCCTTACTTTATAGGTAATAAACTTATTTATTTCTTTAAAATAGACTTTATATATCTTTAAGGTAATAATAAATATATCGATTTATTTAAATAGGGAAAGGTTTTTATTTTCGCACTTTTTTACTTTAATAAAAAAACCTTTTATTTAGGCAAAAATTTATTTATTATAAATAAACTTTATTTCTATAGCTATAAAGCTATTAGATTTATATATTTAAATATTATACTTAGTAATGAAATATAGTGGCCTTACCTATCTATTTTAACCGCAGCTATAAATTTACTTAATAGGGTTTTAAGTGTATATAAGTAGTGGTTTAAGCTTAACTAGTAATTATCTCGGTTTTAGCTAAATAATTACTTTTAAATAGTTTTTTAATATAGCGGAAAAGGTTATAGTGGATAGGTATATATTTAAGTAGAGCTAAAACCTTTAGGGTAATAGCGGCTTTTTAATATTGCTTATTTCGAGTAACTTAAAGGCTTAAGTTATATAGCGATAATACTTTTATATAATGCTTAACGGCGTTAAATTAGGTTGCTTACGGCCTATAATAGCTTTAACTTTAACGCTTATTAAAAGTATCGGTATAAATAGGTATAGCTTAACGCTATAGCTATTAGCGTAAAATAGCGGCTTCTAACTATAGATAAGCTTATAAAAGCAGATTAATAAGTTATTATAAAAAGTTTTATATAGTAAAACCTATTATATTAATTTAAAAAATATATTATACTTTATCCTTTTTAAATATTTATTATTATTTTAGCTTAATAAAGAAACTTAAATAAATAAAATAGTTAATAAAGTATTTTATAAACTTAAAAAGATTAAAAAGGGCTATTTAAGTATAAGGGATATTATTAAAAACCTTTAAGGGTATTATAAACGTATTTCTTATTAGTATATTAAAGGTAGTAATATTATCGTTATAAGCCTTACTTTTTTTAATTTTAATACGTTTTAAAATATTTTTCTTTATTATCTTTATTGCTATTAATTTTTATACCGGCTTTTTTTTTTTTTTAATATTTAAAATAATATTTATATTTATATAAAAAATATATAGGTAATAATATAATTAAAAAAATTTATAATTTAAACTGTTAATTAAAACGTTATTATAATTAGTAATAAAAAGGCTTAAAGGGTTATATTTATAATAATTAAAAAGCTTATAAACTTATTTAAAAAGCTATTAAAAGCTAAATTCTTTTTTATTATTAATAACGCTTTAAAATAATAATAAAATTTTCTTTATATAGATTACTATTATACCTTAAAAATAAAATATCTTTTTATTATTTATTAAATATATATAATTAAGTAAAAGATTTTCTAAAAATTATTAGTTTTTAAGCTAAGCGATTTATTATTTTTTATATTAAAAGATTTCTATAATATTACCCTTTTCGCTTTTAATAAAACGGTATTAAAAGCTTTATTTTTTAAGTTAATTTAAAGCTATTTAAATAAGTATATAAATACTTTACCCTCTTAAGTATAAGGTTAAAAGACCTATAATTATATATTTTTTAAACTGAATTTTATTTAACTATATTACGTTTTTATAACTAGGCTTCGTTTATTTAAATAGAAGGTAAACCTTCTTAAAGAAGTATACTAAACTTATAACTTTTTATCCTTTCCTTAGCTTATTATTAATCCTTAACTTATAGGTAATAAATTCCTCTATTTCTTTAAAATAAATCTCCGAGTTATATATCTCTAAGGTAATAATAAATATATTTATTTACTTAAATAGGGAAGGTTACTCGTCTTTACGCTTCTTTACCCTAGTAAGAAAACTTTTTACTTAGGTAAAGATTTACTTATTATATTTAGAGTCTATTTCTATAGCTATTTATAAGCTGTTAGATCTATATATCCAGATAATAAAATATGGTAGCCTTACCTGGTTATCTATTTTAACCGCAGCTATAAACTCGCTTAGTAGGCGCGTGTAAATGCTAGTTTAAGCTTAACTAGCAATTATCTCGGTTTCGGCTAAATAATTGCTTTCGAGTAGTTTTACGGAAAAGGTTATAGTAGATAGGTATATGTTTAAGCAGAGCTAGAACCTTAGTTAGGGCAATAGCGGCTTTTTAATATCGCTTATTTCGAATAACTTAAAAGCCTAAATTATACAGTAATAGCACTTTCGTATAATACTTAGCAGCGTTAGACTAGCTCGCAGCCTATAATAGCTTTAACCTTAATAAACCGGTTTATATTAAGGCTAATAGCTTATTAAAAGCACCAGCGCAAATAAACTAAGTATAGCTTAACGCTACAGCTACTAACGTAAAATGGCGGCTTCTAACTATAAATAGGCTTATAAAAGCAGATTAATAAGTTATTATAAAAAGTCCTATATAGCAAAACCTACTATATTAATTTAAAAGATATATTATACCTTATCCTTCTCAGATACTTACTATCGTTCTAGCTTAATAGGGGAACTTAAATAAATAAAATAGTCGATATAAATACTTTATTTCTTTTTATAAAAGCTTTATAACTAGTTTTTTATTATATTACTTTTTAATTAAATTTCTAGATACTTTTAATAAAAAGGTACTTTAATTTTTTTTAGCTTTATAAGAAAAAGGTTTTAAGCGGTATAAAAGAGAAAATTATAATATTCTTATAATAGCTTTATCTAGCTATATTAAGCTTTAAAAATTTCTTAAAACTTATAATAAATATATTTATTTTTTTAAATTATAAGCTTCTATTTACTAGATATTACTTTAATTATATAAGTAATTACCTTTTATTTATAATTATTTTTAATTATTAAAATATTATTTATTATTATAATTAAAGGCTGCTAAATACTTTAATTATATATTAATATTATATAAGTTAGCTATAAACTTTTAATTATTATAAAAAAACTAGATAATTTTATTAATTTATTTAAATTAGTATAAAGGTTTTTAAAAGTATTATATTTATTTTAAAAAAGTTTTAAAAATATAAAAGGGTTAAAAAGCATTAGCTATCGATAGTTTATTATAGTAATATTTATATTTTATTTATAATAATCGGCTTATTATTACGCCTTAAAATTAAAGTAATTTAATACCTTTACTATTACTATAGTATTAAGAAAATAAGATTTAAATAACTTAAAATGAGAATTAAGGTTAAATTAATTAATTCCGATTAATAATTAATTAATTTTAAATAGTATTAATAAAGAGGTAATTAAATAAAGTTTAATAGTAATAAAGGCTATATAGGGTAATAGTTATTATAGTAATAAAAAGCATTATAGGGTTAAAGAGTAAAGTTAAATAACGGGCTTTAATTAGCTATAGCGGTTTACAAGTGTTAAATTAGCGGAGGGTATCTATATACCCTCCGATTCTTTCTATATAAATCTCTATTTTCTTTCTAAAGGCTTCGAAATATATTAAGTATTAGGAGATTTAATTCTTAGTATATATATTTAGAGTACCGGTGGCCTAGGGTTAAGTCGATTATAATAATAATTTTAACAGTTAATATAAATATAGTTATTATAGATGTGCCGGCAGCTATTAATCTAGTTATATATTCTTTAATAAATTAAATTCTTAGCTTAAATACTTATAATCTTTTTAAGAAATTTAATAATCCTATAAGTTTATAATATTTATTATTTATAAAGCTATAATTAGCTAAAATTAAAGAAAGGTATTTTTAAATATAAGTAAAAGCTTATTAAAAATAAGCTAATTTATTAAAGTATTTATAAATACTTTAATATTTAAAGTTATAAATAAACTATTTAAAGTTAATATAATATCTTTATATTTAATTTATATATTTATTAATTTATTATTTACTTATAGTAAAAGCCTTTATTTCTTAAGATAATTAGCTTAATTATAGCTAACTTTTTAAATTTTATAATTCTAGTTAAAATATTTTAAAAGAAAGCTAGAATTAATATATATACTTATATAATAGCTAGAACTATATATAAATAATAAAATAATAAAAATAATAAGTAAAATATATTCTTTAATTATAAATATTAGCTAAAAAGCCTTTTTAATAATAAACCCTTATCTTAATTAAAAATAATTATAAATTTTATTATATATAATAATTATTTAGCTATTATAAATAAGATAATAATTAGCTATAATCTTTTAATATTTTAATAAAATTAAAATTTTCGATTTTATTTAATTTATAATAAGGTTAATTATAATAAGATAGCTTTAAAATATTAATATTATAATAAATACTCCGATAGCAAATAAGTTAGCATTTAATTATAGATATAGTTTTAGGTTTCTTATACCTTCTTATACCGCGGAACTTGCCCTAGTTAACTTATAATCCTTTCTGGTTAGCGCCGATGCTATACGGTATATATAGGTTACGTGATATTATATATCTAATAAGGGTTTTGTGTTCTTGCACTAAAGGCTGCGCCTATACCCAATAAGTCGCCAAGGAGGTTAAGCAAGTGTTACTTACTACCAAAGCTTTTAGAAATCTCACATCCTGTCATTTCGCGGTTCCAGTTTGCCTGGATTCTATAAAGGGAGGTAGTTAATGGCAAGATTATCATTACATGCAGGCCTGCCTTTAGCAAAGTCGTCGGTCTACTGGCAAGAGCGGTAGGCTCAGCAGCTCAATCTGGATAGTAGCTTGAACTAATTTATTTACACAGGGGTTTAGGGGGCTTCAGAATCTCGGGTTGGTGCACACGAGCATAAAGTCCCCCAGCTCACAGAGTGCGGTCCTATCAATGACAGAGCCGCATCAAGGCAGAAAACAAGAATTACGGGCCATTGCTCTAGGAATGTGGGAAATAGTAAATGGACCCAGATGAATGTAATAGGATAACCAAGCATACGATAAGCGGGCATGAGATAGCCAGATATAGGATAATCTGGTACGGGATAAGCTGTTCCAGATGTCGTTACCCAAACTCAAAGGCTGAGAATGCTTCGATAAGGACACAAGACAAAAATCGCCAGTATAAGCGGGTATTGGGATTTCGCATACGGATCATATGCTCAACATATAACTTTATTCTGGCTACTCCCATAACTGATTGTGCAGGGTGAGTTAACTGAGGGCTTTGTGCTCAAGAACAGCAGCGGATGCGTTACAAAAGGCCTGGGCGGGCAGAAGATCTGCATGAGCTAAGGTCATGCAGGGACACCATGCTTCTGGTCCCATAGTTCTTCTAGTATCACACGGTCGCCACGCCCTCGAGGGCTTTCTGTTCCATCCGGATCTGCTGCAGCGAGATGGGCCGGATGACCTGGCCTGAAAGCATCAGGCAGTGGATTGCATCAGCGTGATTCTTGATAGCAGCTCCATCCAACCGTTCCTCAACCAAATTGAGTCTCCAGCCGTTAAACTGATGTATTACGGCTTCCCAAGCCTGGATGATAGATGGTTCCAAGGCCAATTCCCATGTACCTCTCCAAGTAATCGTACCTTGCTGTGCATTCCGGGAGGCCTGATACTTAAATATCGCCGCAAACCCCTTTCGTCCATTCCAGATCTCCATTGTTTCTAGTCGGGGCATCTTTGTTGCCGCTACCGCCGCTGCCTTAAGCATGGCCCCAATCTCCGTCTGATCGTTGTCAGGCGTTAGTATTTTTGAAGTAAGCACAAGCGAAGTCAGATTAGGCCACTCCCAAGAGGGCTCAATCTCGAAGAAATTCCTAGCATCCGCAAGGAAGGATGCTGCGAGATGCTCAAGCTTGAGGCTGGCGAGCACAATCGCCCGACTAACAGCTGGGTCTGGGTTTCGAGTACTATGACAGTTGGCCAAGTCTTCCCCGTCCATGAACATCTGCATAAAACTTGGGTATTGCTGATTAAAGTTCTCGAAAACCACAAGACTCTTGAGATTGTTGTTCAAACGTTGGATAGAGTGGAAGAGATATTGGTATTCTGGATTATGGATGCGGGTTATTAGTAATTGAGTATGGATAGTAGTAAGAGTGAGCAACAGTCTGGGCAGGTGTGTAGCGATACTCACTTTGATCTGTGGTCCTATACATACTGTCCCATTCCCTCCAGGGCTCATAGTAGACTTCTTGGAGTCTAGGGAAACGGGCAAACATATGCGCAAGCGAGTCTGGCTTCCATCTCCGGCGGTTCTGTTGCCGGAGAAGCAAACTGGTCACAACCGGAACCGATGGAAGTTGATCCCACCATTGGTACTCTAATGTATCGCTATCAAACGGTCCCTCTTCCATGACTGAATGGAAGACTTTGCGTATAGCCGGCCTAGGCAGAGCCGAGCGTTGAAAACCGGCAACCCAGCCATGTTCAGGATCATGGAAGACTTTGTTCGACATCGTCTGCTCTATGCCATTACCATCTAGCGTATCTGTAGGGGCATCGGGCATAAAGGTTAGATATTTAAACCAATGTTGAGAGTCACTCAGCGAGTAGATACTGATATCGAGCCTTAATTCGCCATTTGGATCCCATCTGCTGAGATTCGAGAAAAGTCTCTGGAATGACGTGGTGATAGGACAGTGATCCGTATCAGTAATAGTCGTCGACTCGTTCAGGGCATCTTCCCACTCTACATATGAGAGCATTCCACGGGTAGGTGCGCATTTGGTGCAATTGTAGTCATCAAGTTCCAAGCAGAACCATATATACCGCACGAGAGCCCGATTTCGATGGATTATCGAATCAAAATCAGCGAGCCTCGATGGTGTCAGTCTGATTTGGGCGAAGTTATGCCGCTCGATTTCCGTTTGCCAGTCTCGAGACACTGTGGCCAAGCGACTCAGTGTGCAACCGTCTTGCATTAGGGCTTTAAAGATAAGAAGCCGGATTTCTGCAGGCAGGCCGTCCCAAGTGGAATTCCATTGCTTCTTGCCAAGGGATATTGAAGACATGTTGCGATAGACCGAGAGTGGTGATGACTTTTGTAAACGAGGAATGGAGTAATGTAGGTTGGAAGCTGGAAGATGTGACCCTGTACGATTGTTGCGGAAAGGAATGAAGTTCAGCAACCACAAGGCTGTGTGAAATGAAAGGGAACTGGCCATATTTAGACCAATATGAAAGGATATTCGACTGCTATTAATGACCTAAGCTAATATAAGAACAACCTAAAACATCTGTGCAAAATGACTAATAGATTAGGTGCCACTTGTTGCACGAAAATAACTGCTATACTAGTTGCAAAAGCGACGCCGCTCAATACACTTTGTACAGGCTAGTTTATTAACGTGACACCACTAGTACATTAGTCTTGGATAACACAGTCCTTAATAGATGACACGAGCATTCTTAACCACGATTACAAGCAAGTTTTCAGTAAGTATAAGGTATAAAGGTTCTTGTATACTTACCATAGCTTGCTTCTGCAGGCAAATCGTTCCAAGCTAAATTTTGCTACCAAGCTTAGCTACATACTAAAACACCCACCATTGGTAATTGTTAGAAAATTCAGGGCTGGCGATTGCGCATCTATTATCACACTTCTTCTCGACTGTCCCGTGTAGGTGTATAAGACTACCCCGGGGATAACGGACAAGACCCCTTCGACTCTTGATTTGCAAACTAGTGATCTCTGGTGGGTGCCCCAGACCCGAACGTCCCACATGCAGGCTGCCGATGCAGAAAGTTGACTTTGCGAGGCTGAGAGTTATGGGTTGTGCAAATGTTGCTGGTAGTAGTAGGATTGAGCAAATGGGTGCCTCTGGAGCGTGGTATGCCCTTTTTATCTGGCATGAATGGAGATTATATCATGGCTACCGGGTACCCCTGAGCCTGCCGACTTAAAGAAACCTACTAGGGGGGAGGGGGTTTTGGTTTGAGTTACTCAATTCAAGAAAACAGAGATTCGTACAGAAAAAATCGGAGGGTACACAGATGGCCCCCGCTAACTCCCTATACAGCCTCCATTACTACTACACTAAACTTTATTTAATTACCCCCCTATTAATACTACCTTAAATTAATTAATTACTAATAGGAATTAATTAATTTAACCTTAATTCCTATCTAAAATCGCTTAAATCTCGTTTTCTTAGTGCTATAGCAATAGTAGAGGTACTAGATTACTCTAGTTAACTAGTATTACTATAATAAACTACCGGCAGCTAACGCTTTAAATTCGAGCAATTAGATACTTTAGTAAGTATAGGATAGTACGGTATAATTATAGTAAAGAGGATATTTAGAGATAATAGCCGTAGAGTTATTATAATAGTATATATATTAAATTAGGTAATAGGCGTCATTTTTGCACTGGGGGCTATATATATCTGTGTATCCTCCGATTTTTTCTGTACAAATCTCCGTTTTCCAATTCAATCATTTCGCACCAGCCATCATTAAATTGCATCTAGTGAAGGGAAAAAGAACATTTGCGTCAGTCCTCTATGCGCTGTTGACGCCGCTGAAAAACCTTGCCACAAATAGGCGGTCCAGGGATATCGTTGGATCGTCCAGAAATGAGTGAATAATATCCATGTGGATGTGGATAGACGATTGGAACTGCCCTTTCCCACCCACAACGAGCACATTGGGAGGAACAACCTGGAACAAGAAGTCTAGAATGAGTGCTGGAATGGTCGTCCACAGCGCTTTTTTCATGGATTATCTGCAAATCCATTTCTCTGCTCAGATCACCCACTTAAGTGCAGTGAGCCCAGCGCTACAAAATTCTAATGAGTTTCCAGGTGTGGAATCTCTGCCTCTGGGCTCCACGGAGGGACATGGCGACAAAATGATTTTCGACGGCAGCTGTTGCGTGGCAGGCTCATTTCACTTCTCTCGTCGCGGAGACGTCATTGATAAACGAGGTAAATAGTGTCGTGTAGAAAGCACGACCTGTGACCGTGAGAGACTTCCCGAGGCCGCTCGAATTGAACTTACACAGCTGTCTTGCCTCTCGAGAGGCGTGACAGAAGGTGGTTATAGAGCCCAAATTTGAAAGAGCTCCACTTCTCTGATCGTCAATAGCCTAGCCACGAGGAAGTTGGAATGCATACACTAGCCAATATCGAAATGACCGAGTTGGCTCGACAGCTCTCCTCAAGGGATCATTGGCTCAATCCAGCTCATTCTTTGCCACGTCAATGAGTTTGCTAGTTATGTTTGGCACGCTCTTAATGATCTCGGTTGCGGCTTCTGCACTATAATCAATAAGTAATAAAACGCGTCAGCTGCGAACAACTTTTAGAGGATGAAATCGCATTATCCGCATCGCAACCGCCCGCCCCTGATGAATACAGACAGAATTTGTGAGAAGGTCACTTGCAATGGACCTTCTGCATGTTGAAGTAAACAAACAGAGGGCCCTTAAAACAGCCCAGCCCGCCTGTTCATTTAATCAAATTGGTCCATTACGGCGGCATCTCATCGCATCGCATTGCATCACATCGCATCACATCGCATCGCATCGCATCGCACCGCACCGCACCGCATCACATCGCACCGCACCATACCGCACCGCACCGCACCGCACCGCACCGCACCGCACCGCACCGCATTATATCGCATCGCATTGCACCGCACCGCATTGTAAATATCCGGTCGCGGCCCCTCCCGGCGCCGGGCTATCCTATTAGCCGAAGATAGGGTATTTACTGCCGGCGATAAGGTTGCCGAGGCTAAAATTGCTCGTTAGGTTGCGCGCACGGCGCTTACGCGCGCTGACGAGGCTGTCCTGCGGGCGATCTACCGCTATAATGCGGAGCGCGCTGCGCTCTAAGCGCTGGAGCGTGGTTGTGGTGGCTGGGGTATCAGCAATACCTAGCCTGTGAGTAACTTATATTTCTTTGCGTCTTGCAGCACAGCACAGCACAGCACAGCACAGCACAGCACAGCACAGCACAGCACAGCACAGCACAGCACAGCACTAGTATTATTACGGGCGGCGAAATCGGACTCTCAAGCCTCCCTGTGGCGACCGCCTGGATAGTACCACCAGAAGGCGGCAGAACCTTGGAATCGAGAGCAGTGACAACACCAGCTGCTGAGAAGCCAACACAGCGTAACTCACAGGTGCCCCACCACCTACTTCAGCAAGTCATGTTTGAGGTCCAAAAGGCAGATGTCAGAAATATCTCGAGGGCTGCTGCCAATGAAATGGACTGAACCCCAAAGCCAAGAAGCAGAAAACCAGGAAACATCCAGCTGGCGACCATGAAAAAAGTACTCACAGAAACTCTCCCCACCGACCGCCTCTTCTGGCCAAAATGGCAAATCAAGTTCAAGAACAATAAGGTGTACCCAGAAAGCTTCAGCGGGGTGCACCTGGGAACGGTAGCTGACAACCAGGTATCAGAAGGCTCCAACAAAAAGCACTTCTTCCCTCCCCTCGACATGCTGTTCATCGACAACTACGTTTTCCAGTACTACGAGCGCCCCGACGTCGAGATCGTATTCGGCGCAGATGGCGTTCTGCCCGAGACCCTGGACTCGGTCCAGAAGGTCGCCATCGACGCTGGCTCCCTCTCCCACTCGAAAGACAAGGACGACATATGGTGCAAGAAGCTGAGGTTCATCCTGCGCAATTTCCCCAACGTCAGGGCGATCACCGTCCTGGCCGCCGTTGTGCTAGATATGGCGAGCCCAGTCTCTATGCCAGAACCGATTTACTTCATGGACATCGGAAACACCTCCATCCAAGACCGTATCCGACATGGGATCTTGAATGGAGACGAGAGGCAGGCATTCCCTTACGACCCGGAGACCCAGCGACCCAGCGACTTTGCGGTGCAAGAGTAGGACAACTTGCCCAGGGAGTGGCCGATGTTCGGGAAGCGACGGATCGATGGCACCGCGCCGGAGCTGTACATGGGAACGATGGTTTTGTTTGGGAAGGAGTGGGTCAGTGTCGAAGGAGTCGGAGCTCCAGGGCGCCCTTGCAAACTAGCAGATCGAGGCGTCGACCCTATGGGAGCCATCGTTAAAAAGCAGATGGATAAAGTGAATCAGGCAATTCAGACGGACACCGAAGTGACGGACAGGAAGAGTCTCAAGAAGAAGAGTTCGATTTTGGCCCTGAGACACAAGAGATCGGGGTTATCACTCTCGCGAAAGGCGTCGGCGATGTCAGTGACGAGACAGGCCTCGATGGCTACTCTCAAGAGCCAGAAATCGTAAAATTACCTAGTAGCTACAGGCCACTGCATGAGATTCGAGCATTTGGGGTCTTTTGGGGATTCAAATCAGATCAGTCGATTCATTGAGTGAATTTCGAATACTGGGGCCATCAATTTTCGGGCCATGAAGTGAATCTTGTGTCTCTACACCACCGAGTCTACCCTGGACCTAGGTATGCTCGAATATGCTCCATTTCGCTTGCTAGGTCTGCTTCCATACAGTAGTCCGAGCTTAATCTTCCTCATTTAAGTAAGGTATTGTTGACGCATAACATCAGTTCTGCTTCCATGATGGAAACGGAATATTCAGAATGAGATCCAGACGCCAGCATACACAGCAGACGGTTTGTTCATCACTGTATCGTGTCCCACGAATTGTAGTCCGAATGGGGGATGCCCCCGTGTTGAAAACGCAAGATTGTCCTTCTGCACCCGGTTTATTCGTGAATCCCACAGCAATGTCAAGCCGATGCGCCAAATATTGATACTTCAGTGTCTCGGCCAAGAAGAAACTCGGCTGCAGGTTCTCGTACCGGCTCAGCAGGCCCGTGGAACTGACATATGGGGGGATACTTTCGGGCGGTGGAGCAGCATTGTTGACATCCAGGATAGGTGAATACCCGGATCCAATCCGCAGGCACGTATGTATGGCCAGGAAGTAGTTCCAAATGTAATCGAGCCAAAACCCTGTCGTCTGTTGCCAGGTACGTATTCACCAGCTCTCGGGCGCCTCCGCTCCAATGGCTGCCGTCTGGCCCGTGATGAAGAACACGGCCCGCTCGTAAGACTCGGCCTGGTCCTCGGGGACAGGGAGTACCTGACCTGAGGAATTGTCGATCCTGGAACCCAGCCATGCCCAGTCTACGGGCCCCAGCTTGGTCGCAGTCTGGCGATAGATCTGCTGGCATCCCTCGGCCATTTCCAGGCCATAGTCCACATAGCGTGGCTCCTCGAGCGCAACGCCGCCCAGGATGAAGCTTCCGCCTGAGAAGCGGCTCAGGTGCTGGCTTTATGGGATGGGGTATCTGGTTCCATTGGTGCCCGTGATGTTGTACTCTGTCAACTAGGTCACCTCTGGGGCCGTCGTCGGATTCGAGCTCAGATCTCTGATGGTGGACTCGGCAGCCGTGACCCACCTGACCCCTGTTAGAATGGTTGCACACCAGTATTTCTCATCGCTGCCAGTCTTCAGGTCACTCACTCTTGCTTGTATGATTCGAACCGATCAGGAGCATATGAGTACATCTTGATTAGGTGTTCGTAGTAACTGTCTACGGTTCCCATTCACCAGCCTCCAAAGCTACTAGTGAATGTTCCATTGAGGACGCTGACGGAGATGCCAATAAGTCCCGGGAGTGGCTCGCCCATGCGTGGGTTACATAGCTTGCTAAGTTATTCCTCGGCTTTCCTTGTGAGATTTTCGTATTCGGCTAACCTGTCAGGTCTGCGAGCCTCGTCTATTCAAGGATCAAGGTTCCCGCCCCTGCAGGGTTGGTCAGGTCGCTGTCATCGGTCACTTCATATGAATGGTTGTTGAGATATAAATTCTCTCTGGGCAGGCCTGTAGGTGTTTTGAATGCGTATTTGAAGGTGTCTGCAAGAGATTGGGCTTGTTCCAGAAGTCTGCTGGCTGGTCTTGGTGGTCCAGAGCTTTTGTCAGCAAGGCATGTGCTGCTTGCGGTGCAGGCTGAAGTCAGCCTCCCCTGGCCGCAGGTAGCTCAGCTCCCATTTTTTTGTAGATGAGAGTATGGACCATTGAGCAGGTGATATGCCCATATCAGGCCCCCAAGGTAGCGGATCTGGATTCTCTCCACATGCCACAAGCCTGCCATCTGTGCCCGTAGTGCAGGGTGGAAAGGTTGGGTTGAAAGATACTGACGTTGACCTCGAACAGCCTGCAGGCATTGTTTGTTGGCGTGGAGTGAAGTCGATGGTGTCTATGAAATTTGAGGACCGCTCCATAATATCATCAAGCTCCATGATGATAGCTGTGTCAAGGGCATCTACCACGCTCAGCTCCCACCCACAGCCATAGACACGGTTGCTGTCGCCAGTATTGTTGATGGGGCGCAGCTAGTCGTTGGGAAACGCATATTTAAAATACCCATCCATGGCGAATTGGAAGGCATCTCGGATTTTCGCTGCCCTGTCGACATCCTGCGTGCTTACATCGGCCGACTCATCCATCCGCTCGGCCAAGAACGGTGGCTGACGTTAAAGACTGAGGTCATCAACCACACCAACAAAATGGAGCCGGGTACATTGAACGAACGCATTTTCGGGTCTTTGTTCGCACAAAAATGAATGTAGAAGGATAAAGTCTCTGAGCCAACGGATCTGGACGGACGCGTGCACTGGAAGAATGAAATACCTTGGTAATGTTGAACGAGCGTATCGGAGTTGTCCCCTTATTGACTAACTAACTCGCGATCTCTTTACACTTTTCGGGACGGCACCCGCGTTGCACGCACGATGAACGACGCAGGGACACATCCAACCTTCTCGTATTGATTTGTATGGATGCTTAACATCATAAACACGGGCAGTTGACCTGCAGTGGAGCGATTGATCCAGAAAACTAGCTCCCCACAGCCAGCTACCCTGACCCTATACATAGTAGTGGTGAGCCTTTTGTCGTAATGTTTCCTCACCAGGACAAGCAGATGCGATGGGACCCCCGCCACTCAGCTGAACTGCGCCTAGTGCTTACAGTCAAACAACCCCGCTCAATAAGCGCCACAGATGCTCCCGCTGTGCCTAATCTATTGAGACAATGTACCTACCTACCTAGGTAGGTAGGTATTGGTTCCCAGGCCGTCCATATCTTCAGCTGACACCTCAGGCTTCTGGTATCTACAAGTATTGTGTGAACCACGAATGAGATCGATTCGGGCTATCGGCTGTGAAAATGGTTGGGCGAAGCCCGCTCTGAACTCTGCTAATAAATAGCCGTGTGGGCGGTCTGAATTCGTCTGCAGGGGCGGGAGAATTTGAGTGAATTGCCACTGCCACATCTATCCCTCAATGTCCACCATTCGCCATCAATATAGATATGGCAGACCCAGACAGTACGACCAAGACCCTGACAGCAAGTTGCTACTGCAAGGCGGTACAGTGCAGCATCGATATTCCAACAGCCAAGCTTCCACTGTCCGTCCACCTCTGCCACTGCAGCATCTGCCGCTACACCCATGGCACGCTGTGCATCTTCCACGCAGTGCTGCCCTCCGGGATCGTGCCCAAGTTTACTACCCCTTCCTCCCTTGCCAACCTGACGGGCTACAAGCATACCCACGCCCAGTCCGAGCGCTTCTTCTGCACCACCTGCGGCTGCCACGTCGGAGACCGGGACCTCGAGGCACCAGAGGGCGCAAGCCCTGGCGCGGAGATGGAGTGGAGGGTCTCGACGAGTTTGTTCTCGGAACACGGCGAGGACGTGTTCCAGATGAAGACTCACTGCTTCACCGAGGGATCGACAGGCGGCTCAGGGCTTTTTGACTTTTTGCCCAGGATGGGCGACCGCGAGATGAAAACCTTCAACCCCGGGCCAGACAGCGGCTGGTGGTCAGCTAGCATGAAGGACGAAACGCCGAAGCAGGAGTTTGACACCCAGGGGAACGAGGTCCTGCGGGCCGGATGCCACTGCGGCGGCGTGTCGTTCACGATCCCCAGGCCGACAGTGCCCGCCGTTAGGGACGACCCGTTCCTGTCACGGTACGTCTCGCCGGCAGACGAGGGAAAGTGGAAGGCCTTCCTGGACGTCTGTGACGACTGCCGCCTCAACGCCGGCGTGCAGGTGGTGCCCTGGGTTCCCGTGCCGCGGGCGCTCATCCAGCCGCCCATGCCGCCTGGGCTGGAGCCATACGGCACGCTGAAGACGTATGTGTCGTCAGAGGGAACGCTGAGGGCCTTTTGTGGCGGCTGCGGCGCGACCGTGCTATTCGGGTGCGACAGCAGGACACCGTCCCCCGAGCAGCAGATCGTCAGTGTTGCCGCCGGTCTCCTGCGGGCACCTGAGGGAGTTCTTGCTGAGAAGTGGGTGACTTGGAGGGGTTGTGTTGCCAATTTTAAGAGCGGACATCGATTCGACCCTGTCTTTGCGGATAGTCTGCTGAAGGGCCTTCAGGGCTGGGCGACGAGAAAATATGGCGAGCCTCTTATTTACTCCATTGATTGATGGGTTCTCGTCACCATATTGTGCAGTTGACGTAAATGAAGAGATCTCTAAATGAAAACGGGTAATGAATTCAATTGCCACACCTATGCATAGACGGGCTTCTCTTGACTTTACCTCCATTTAATAGTCGAGTGAGTATACATATCTTTGTGATAAACATACCGCAATATGGATACATATAATCTACAAAATAAAACCCGTCAATATTCATTTGTATAAAACAATGGTCGTCAAGTAATAAATGGCTGTTGCAAGGTCAGGACAATCTCGCCAGCAAATTTACTTCCATTTGGCAAGACATGTGTGTCAGTGCGCCGAAGCACACACAATAGCTACGCCCTGGAGGAAAATGACGTTCACGGGATAATTTCTTTTTGTTCCGGGGAAATTTCAAATCTCGTGCTTTTCAAACTTGAACATTGTTCGGAGCCTGATCTACGCTGCGCAATGTACCGGATTTAGGACCTTGAGCCCAGAGTCACACTGCACTTCCTCGACACAGCGATCTTGCGGATCCTGGTCGAGCACCATGACATGTTCACGAGGGCGGAAGACACCTCCTTGATAAACAGGCTGACAAATCTGATGCACATAGCGGGCTCATTCGTATCGCTCCACAACTTTATCTGACATGCAGGGAAGCGATCGAGGAAGCAGATCGCCACATCTGAAGGTAACTAGATCATTTCACTTCTACTGATTCCCTTTTCTCGGTTCATTCAACGTACATCTTTGTCATAGACGTGCCGTGACATGGACGCGCATGTAATCTACGGAACATGAGCACCGTCGATCTTCTTGTATATGAAATTGAGGCCATTCGTCTGATGTTCTGTTGGAAGGAGACAGTGGCAGCATGGGCGTTTCAAATCTGGGGAGAGTTGTCGTGAACCAAGGGTGCAGTGCAGGTTCGTTTCGATTCCGGCTTGGCTGCTGTTTCAACTGCTCGAGTATTCATCCGCGTGCAACCAACTGCTCATGTGCCAAATATTTCAACAATGCTAGGCTCAAGGTGACTTCTCGCAACTGAATACTGTTTACATTGCTCTGAATAGTAGTATTCCCACTCGAGAGACATTGACATGGCGTCAAAAGCACTAATTGGCTTCAACGCGGCTGTGGCCGTCGGAGCCTTCCTCCTCTACCTTGGCGGTGTGCGTGTGGTACTCGTCAACAACCACGGGCAAGCACAGTCGGTCGTTGACAGAGTTCAAAATCTGCGCACAGGATCGGTGCCGCCTTTTGTTCAAGAAGCGATCAAAGAGACAAGTTACAGATGCACGCACTCGGAGATGAAGCCCAAGTTCCTGTCATACGATCCGATCATGGTATACATAGAGAACTTCTTGTCTCCTTACGAGACGGCACATCTCAAGAAGCTTGCGTGAGCCTCACCTCCAGATTCCGTTTCGCAGGTCATGAGGCTAACACCCGGCCGCAGTGAAGCAGAGTACGAGCCGTCCGTGGTTCAGAACTACAACAATGATGCAAAACAGAAGAAAGTCTACGTGGACTCGAGCTCCAGGAAGAGCGAGACCGCCTGGCTCAGGGACGGCGATCCGGTGGTCGACTGCGTCAAGGCCCGGTCAGCGGTGTTCCAGGGCTTCGCGCCCAACTCGACCATGGAGCAGCTCGCGGTGCTCAAGTACGCCGCAGGCGGCTCCTTCGAGACCCATTACGACTGGCACTACGCCAACCCCCGGAGCGTCGACCGCATCACCAGCTTCTTCGCGACGATCGAGGCCTCGGATGACATCGAGGGCGGGTCGACCTGGTTTCCGATGGTCCTGCAGCCAGCGTGGAAGGACAAGAAACCGTGGTGCAAGTGGCTGGACTGCAGTTACCAAAGAGGACTGGCGGTGCGCCCGATTCCCGGGAATGCGTTGTTCTGGGTGAACTTCAGAAAGGATGGGTCCGGGCATCGCGAGACTGCACATGGAGGACAGCCGGTGCTTAGGGGTTCAAAGATTGGCCTGAACATATGGACTCGCGGGAAGGTGAATGGAATTTAATTAGATTGTTCGAATGCATGAGTACCTGAAATGTGGATTTTAGGTTGGCTGGGGTGTCCTTGGCGAGCTGCTGGCCAGAACTTAAAAGACTTCTGCGGGTCGTCTCGTTCGATTCATAAACTTGCAAATCCCTTGTAAGCTGTGAAACGTGCGTTCCAAGGATACAACTACAGAAATAAGTGAACAATTACAGGGAGCCATGAGTAAGTTTGCAGTCTCTTATGCACTTAGCACTACTAGTACGATAGTATACCTAAAAGTATTCAAGTGTGAATGGAAGGCTTTCATCGGAACCTACACGAAATTCCTGAGATTCTTAATACACGCCTCGAACTCGAAGGCAACAGACTGACATGGCCTCAGAAGGACGAGAAGTATGAATATATATACCTAGATATTCAGGCAAGCAAAATCTGGGCAGCGGTCAACTGGTGCCGCTCAGCCAAAAGGGGATCTTTTTCGACTTTGTTGTGTGGGACCGACGCCAAGCTTCACAGCAAGCGCATCCCACAGCCCCCGGGGACAAAAGCGAAGCGTCAGTCTCATGCTTGAGCGAGCCGACATGCAGTTCGGACCTCTGATGGGGTATCAGACGACCTGGGCAAGGTAAGTGTTAAGTTTTATTGTAGCTACTTCGCTGATCATGAATAGCAAACGTAGCATTATAGACTAATGGACCTTCAACAGAGCAACCGCTGCCTGGTGTCAGCCTATACTTGGGACAATAAGTATCGGAGCCGATGCGGTTGAGATTTGGGCTTGTGGACTCACTTAAGCCTGAATGGGGCATAGATCGATGTAACATCGGCACTAGTCTTATTGAACCAGGACCCCGGGCGCCTCATGTACAGGCCGTCTTTTCTAGACATTGAGTTTACGCCATTTGCATATGGAACGTTTTATGTGGATTGAGAATAAACCGTATCTGGCGTAGGACAGAGAA
This sequence comes from Diaporthe ilicicola, assembly GCA_023242295.1. Lineage (NCBI taxonomy): Eukaryota > Fungi > Ascomycota > Sordariomycetes > Diaporthales > Diaporthaceae > Diaporthe > Diaporthe ilicicola. The sequence continues at coordinate 44,559 of JALPVH010000235.1, forward strand.
CGGTTGCGAGAACCACTTCTTTGAAAGGCGTAGCCCAGTCCAGCAAGCATAACACTCTCAGGAACAGTATGACCCGGGCAAGACTGATTGACAGAATATTTTACCAGTCCTGTCGGGCGCACATGCATCGGTCCCGTTTCGGCGCTTTTATGGTGGTCCCACGGGTCTCTGCGCCCAGTCAGGAGTGAAATGATGAATGGAGTGCCGAGTCTCAAGGTAAGGATTGCTGACTAGCGCGCCGAGAGCGCCCAGATCGGTACCGACGCGACTTACAGGCCTAGGGCGCTCCCGGCGCCCGTCAAGCGATCCATATATATAGGACTCAGCTTGGCCCCTTCCGGCCTTGGCTCATGTTCGATGGCAAGCCCATCAAGCGACAAGATGGCCCAGGAGACACATATACTTCACGAAAAGGCCGGAGATCCAAGCTCAGATACGACTTTGAGTCCGGGCCTAGCCACAACAGATAACACCTATGGCGCTGTGAAAGAATGGGTCCTCACAACAGAATCCAAGGGGGGTGAAGGCCCTAGTAGTCCAAGGGATGAGCCGCCAAGCGAGAAACCCGTCGTCTCACCCGGGGTCGACGTGGAGCAGGCACAGCCAGCACCACCACCATATTCCGCCTTCGGCAGGTGGGAAAAGACAATGATAGTCCTCGGGGCCACAATGGCTGCTTTCTTCTCACCGCTGACTGGACAAATCTATTTCCCGGCTCTGAACGTCGTTGCAAAGGACTTCGGCGTGTCGGCCTCCCAGATCAATCTCACGGTGACAACATATATGATCTTCCAAGGAATCGCCCCGATGTTTGTCGGAGGGTTCGCCGACACCGCCGGTCGCAGGCCGGCGACCGTGATCTGCTTTGTCGTCTATATCGTCGCCAACGTGGGCGTCGCCGTGTGCACCAGCTACGCGCAGCTGCTGGTCCTGCGGTGTTTCCAGAGCGCCGGGATCGCGACAACCGTGGCGCTCAGCCAGGCCGTGCTCGCCGACACCATCACCAGTGGCGAGAGGGGCAGCTACATCGGCATCACCATACTGCCCATCGCGCTGGCCCCGAGCCTGGGGCCCGTGCTGGGCGGCGTGCTCGCGCAGTACCTCGGGTGGCGGTCGATATTCTGGTTCCTGACGATCCTCGCCGCCGTCATGCTGATCCTCATGCTCTTCTTCTTCCCGGAGACGTGCCGGAAGCTGGTCGGCGACGGCAGCATCCGCCCGCACCCCGTGTACAGGACGCTGTGGCAGGTCATCACCGACAGCCGGCGCAAGCGGGAGGCAAAGAGGTCCGGCGACCAAGAGGCCCTCCGGCGCATCGAGGTTGCCACGTCGAAAGAGTCCCGGCCCAAGCTCAAGATCAACTTCGGCAACCCCTTTGACTCGCTGACCATGCTCTTCGAGCCGCTCCTGGGCGTCCTCCTCGGCTACGGCGCCATTGTCTTTGCCGGCTTCTACGCCATAGCTACCGTCATGCCCTCTCAGTTTGCGCGGCTGTATGGCTTTGACGACGTCAAGATTGGCCTCATGTACCTCCCCATGGCTGGGGGATCTGTCGTGTCGGCTTTCGTCGTCGGCCCGACCATCAATTGGAACTACCGCCGCCACGCCAAAAGGTCGGGCATGTCTCTGACCAAGGGGCGCCAGGATGACCTGTCCAACTTCCCCGTGGAGCGCGCGCGCATCGAGGTCGGCCTTCCGCTCCTGGCGCTCGCGACCGCCGTCCTCTTTGCTTGGGGGTGGGCGCTTGAGTACGGGGCTCCGATCGCCGTATCGTGTGTATTGCTGTTCCTCATGGGCGTCGGCATGGTAGGGTATACCAATGCTTCGAGTGTGCTCATTGTCGACATGTACCCCAACAAGGCGGGAGCCGCCACCGCTGCGAACAATCTGACTCGGTGTCTACTCGGTGCTGCAGCCACGGGCGCCGTGTCGCCTCTGATTGAAGCTATTGGTGTCGGCTGGACGTTCATGATCTTCGGGTTCTTGTATATGGCTGGTGCGCCCCTTCTGCTGCTTATCATGAAGAACGGGATCCACTGGAGGCGCAAGATAAAAGCGAAGGAGGAACGCAAAAGAGTAAAGGCCGCGGAGAAGGAATTAAAGAGGTCAAATCAAGGTGCCGGCCAGAGCGCCGATAGAGTTCCCTAGAACGCTTACAAGGTTTGGTTGCTTGGCCGGCACATTTTTGACGCTCGTGAAAGTTGAGTGCCCATGGGCAATCACGGCATTTATACATTTTTGGATCCTTGCGTGGCAAACATCGGACTACTTTTAAATTCGACATAGCGGCTTCGACACTATTTGCAGAGAGCGGGTTGATGTCAAGCATCAGCTGAGGTGTTTCTGTAAATCTGAGGACATAATTGGGATATCTTCTAATATCTATACAACGTATCATGCATCACTTTCTTACATATATCCATCAATGTCCACGGCACACTCGTCTTTTAACATTATTCTCCTCGATTACCCATTAAATCAACAAAGCCGCCATGGCCATCGCACCAACGGCAGCCAGCGGACTGCCCGTTTCCATCGCACCGACATTGACATGCCTAGTCGTTCTCGAAGGGCTGGACGTTCCCGTGGCCGCGCTCTTGCATGTCAGGCACAGACTGCTCGCCACCCTGCTCCCGGTCTCTGTGCCCCCGGGACCCGGTGCAATCGCCGAGTTCAGCCCGCCAGGACCTTTTGTGATGGTTGACGGGGCCTCTGTGGCGGTCAGCGAGGCAGTGAGTACGACCTCGGCCGCCGTGGCCGTGCAGTCTCCCGTGACGGACGGGACAGCATCTACGCCGGTGGAGATGGCGACCAAGCTTGTTCCGCAGTTGGCCGCCTGGGCGAGGTGGAGGTTGCGGTTGTCTTGGTCGTAGACCACATATGCTGCGCGGAGGAATGTGTCTCCCAGGACGGGCTCGTCTGTCGAGTTTTGTCAGTCTGCCTTTCTTTGATGTTAAGCACTGGGGAGGAAAACCTACTATCGTCGGCCAGTACGCCTAGAACACAAGTATCGTCCACGCTCGGCACCTTCCAGATAAAGTCGTCAAACGCAACGCTGATGATCTTGTCACCAAAGACAAAGTCCACACTTCCAGAATTATCTCCGACGTCGCAGTCAACGATGTAGTATCCAGACTCGGAGTCATACTGTGCACCAGGGAACGCAGCTCCAATGACCTCAAAGACATCGGTGGGGAGCCGGGTCATCGTGCCGCCGCTGTCCAGGAACACGGCCAGTTCCCCCTCGCCTATCAGCCCCGACTCGCCGCTCGGGAGAGTCATGCCGACGCCGGTGAGGTAGATCCAGTACCTGTCTGCGCCGCTCGGGGTGTCCAAGGGGTCGATGATGGGGCACTTCTGGAGCTCGCCGACGAACTTGCCCGTGTCCACGCCGCCGAAGATTACCGATCCGTCCGGGCTGTCGACGTCTCGGAGGTCCAGGCTGAAGGCCCGGCTGTCGATGAGACCTTGCTCCACCATGTTGTCCAGGACATAGGTGTAGAGCTCCTCCGAGTCGGTGGGCGGTGCGAGGCCGAGAATACCCAGTGGGATGTCGTAGGACTCAACGCCCACTCCAAAGATCTGGTCCGTGATACTGGCGGCTGGAAATGTTGGTCAGCACTCCCATCGTTTCGTAAATACATCCACTCAACTTACATCCGATGCTAACGACATCCGTCACGTATTCTATCGTGACATTGCCCTTGCCATATGCCAGCATATTCGAGTAGTCCGTATCACTGATGGTCGAGCTCGAGGTGTAGTCGAACTGTGAGAAGGACTGGCAATACTCCGGCTGCCCAGATGTTTCGCAGGTCGGGTTCACCCAGAGCTCTGTGGACCCCGTGTCGATGATGAGCGTCACACTCTGCGGGGGCGTTCCGATCTCGATGTCGATGGTATACGACGTGCCGCTCTGCTGGTTCTCTAGGGGTGTGGCATCTTGCCTCTTAGGATTGGCCCGTCGAAACTTTCCCCAGGTTTGACCGTCTGGATGCGCTGTCACTTGGGACCGGAGAATCGGCTGGCCGACCTGTGTTCTCTTCGGAGTCGACTGTGCAGATGCAGTGGCTAATGTGGTGAGGGCCGTGAGCGCAAAGGCCCTATTGAAGAGCGTTCTTCCCATTTCGTATATTGAGAGATAGTGTAGCCGATGTCGAAGCCCAGTCCTGTCAAGGCACCGGTTTTCTGGTCTTGACCGGTCTCTCGCTCCCCTCTTATGCAGTTCGCTATCGGCTAAATCCACCATGTTCGGACACGAGGCAGACCGGAGCCCGCCAAAACAAGCTCATGCATATACCCCAATCTGGCAGCTGAGGAGCAGGAGAGAGCTGCGGCTCAAAAGAAAGCCTTCCCAAAAGGTCTGTGTTGTTGTCTCTTGTCGGGGCTGAACTGGTCTTGGCATAAGCCCTTCTTGACGATGGCGCCCTCTAGTTCGACGCCTCAGTGGGAACTGCCGGTAGCTGCGGGCCACTGCATCCTTCATCCATTTTCCGACGCTTCGGTATGCCTGTATTAGGCACGCCGGTGAAAGAGGGCGAACCGGCTATCTGGTACCCATTTCCGCATCCAACGTTTCTCCACCCACATCAGAAAGCCAACATCTGGGCCAGGCCTGCAGTGGCGGCGAGCTGCATAGCCTTGCTGAGTACTGATTGGAGCCACAGCAGCTGCCAAGAATTTGAAAGCTGATAAAATTGTCGACGTGTTGTACAAGAAGGCCACGAGAAGAAAATCAGTAAGACATTAGTCTGTCCCAGCTGAGCGCCGTGCAGCGCATGGTTCCGCCTCAGCCGCAGCTGTTGTCGGGGCGGAGGACCCAGGAGGCTGGGTCGGGCTTGATAGCTTTGATCTTAGTCTGGCCAAATGAGAAGTGAATTGTGATCTGGATGTTGTCACTAGGCAGAGAAGTCCAAGGTTGTAACTGATAGCACATGGGAGGCAGTCGCCCGTTAGGAACCCCCGGTCCACACTGTCTTAACATTGAGATACTTACTAATTTCGAGAGAGGAATTAGTTTCGAGCCTTGAAATGTTACTGGCGATGGAAGGTCTCGAGAGGGTTGCACAGCCACGCATCGGCGCACTTATCATTATATCACCCTTCGGAATTGGCAATTAACTATCAAGTTCAGGGCACAGACTTTACTCGAAAAGGAACGAGGTTGGCCACCGTCTGCTGATGGACCTTGGCCAAGGTTTCAGAGATAGCCAAACAGCGAAGCGACTTACGAATAGGACAGAAACGTTTCTCCAGATAGCTGGTGACAGGACCTAGGTGTCAAGGAGGTACATACCCCATTGAGGTGTGAGTCGCCCTCGATATCTGATGTGCTAGTGATGAATGGGTGTCAAATGCCACAAAATCCGCACTGCTCTCGTGAATCAGTAGACCATTTCAGCTATTTTCCAGTTATGTAGATGCATTTTGGATTGTTCTGCTTTGATACTCACCGCCAGGAGGATTCCTATGTAGGTTGATGCACTCACTTTGCAAATACAGGAGTCCGGAAAAGAATCAACAGGAACGCTCTTCCAAGCCGGTCATATGGAAAAAGTGTGAACTGTCAAAGAATTCGGTAGGGGCTTCAGATGATATCTGTGACAGATTTCTCCAGCATCCACTGGGCCTACTGGAAGGCACAGGCTACATCCGGATGTACCTACTGCAGTATTCTGACCAGGCTCTCCTACGTACTACTTGTAAGTCCTCGCCTCGTTTGTGCGACTCTCTTCATGCTGTTGCCGTTAATATACGGCTTCTTTTTTCTGAATACTAGAGTCGGTCTTCACCGTTTTGTGCAGGTAAACGCGGATTCAACCAAGAGAATGAACCTAGGTACGCTACCTAACTAAATCCAGACACGCTCGGCCGAATTCATCCGTGACCACCATCGTCATCAACCCCAAACTTGGGATCAATTGTAATCAAGCCGACAAATGCACCTTTAGGCATGCCTATTCGCTATCAGAAATAACGAATACGCCCCGAATTATGACCAATCCACTTAAACTCGTCGAGGGTGAGGCTTTGGGAGCGAACGGGACAACGCGTGTCCGGATTCATGGTCTTAGTGGATATCTCAAGTAGAAAAAGTCTCTGAGTATGACTTGGAGATTCAAATAAAAGACGACAGAAATTATACCGTCCAACGAAATGATTGAAGAAGAACCCAGCATTAGCCTGCCCAGCTATATCTCAACTTGAATTCATCACTCTCAATCACTGCCCTGACGCAAGCACTACTTACACAGCCAGCCCGCAATGTCTTCAACACCAGTCATCTTGATCTTCGGGGCGGGTGCCAACACAGGCCTCGCGACAGCCAAGAAATTCGCACAGGAGGGTTACAAGGTGGCAGCAGTCTCGCGCAACCCGTCAGTCGAGCTCAGGGCGGCCACGGATCTCATCGTGCCCGCCGACCTGACCGACCCGAAGACGGTGGAGGAGGCCTTTGAAAAGGTCACCAAGGACATCGCTTGGCACCCCCCACGTGGTCGTTTACAGCGGTGCGTGCCGCCTCTGATCACCTAGCCCTGTGAAGCCTGACGCGCAAGACTGACTTTCCGATCGCAGCCTTCGACGGGCAGATGGTCTCTGGCGCGAACCCCATCACCGTCTCGGCCGCCCGCGTGGGCGAGGTGCTGTCGGTGAGCACCATCTCGGCGTACACGGCGGCGCGGCTGGCCGTCAAGGGCTGGGCATCACTGCCGCCGTCCGCGGCCAAGGCGTTCTTCTTCCCTGGGCAACATGATGAACACGCAGGTGTTTCCCCCGAGGGCCACGTCCTCGGCATGGCCAAGAACGCGACGGCGTACTTTATCGTCGAGGCGGCGGCGGTGGCGTACGGGCGGGCGGGCAAGGAGGACCACCGGCTCTACTACGTCGACGAGCGGCGCGAGGACGGGGAGAGCGTCATGATGGGGACATTGACGGCCCGGCGCACGCGGTCGAGTTCTGGAAGCTGGCGCACGTAGCTCGAGGGCCAGAGCCACTGGTGCTGGACGGTTGTCAAGGGCGACGCCGCCAGGGGCGAGGCGGGCCGGTATGTGCGCAACAAGGCGGCCGCCGACAGGGAGTGCCGGTGGATGGCTGACCTCGGCCTGCCTGACCTGACCGGCCTGCCTGAGGGCGGAATGAGTTATCGCGAGATGGTGGCGACGAATCTATGTTTAAAGAGAGATCGTATTTTTGATCAAATGTGAGGTGAGAGAGACGTGTTTGATGTGAGAGAGCAGCAACAAGTTGCAGGTTGGTGGATTACATGAACCGCCCCGAACCCTCTCCCCCCCCCTCCCAAAAAAAAACAATAGTCGCAGAAAGGTTGCCCAGTCAGTTCAGGGTTGGGGTAAGTACGTCACTTCGGAAGAGCAAAGCTTCACGAAAGCTTCAATCGTCTCCATCGGCAAGCCATAACCGCCGCCCCGCGCCAGACAGTAGAAATCCAGTAACCCTCCCGCGTTTCCATGAACACGATTTTCAAAAGGACAATGTCGAGATTCACAATCGCCAACCTCCCGCGCATGGAGGTGACGGCCCTGTCGCAGGAGCTGCTCGCGCTCAAGTCGGCGGACAAGTCGGTCGCCGTCATCGACGTTCGCGACGGAGGTGCGCAACCACAACTCCGCCCACCCATCCCCCCCCCCCCCATCCGTTCTGCTTCGCTGTGGTCCCAATGTCTCGCTGACCCAATTCTGTTGTCCTCCGCAGACCACATAGGCGGCCACATCAAGGGCTCCCGCTGGGTGCCGTCGCACCAGTTCGAGGAGTGGCTGCCCACGCTCCTGCGGCAGCTCGAGGACACCAGGACGGTCGTCTTCCACTGCGCCCTGTCGAAGCAGCGCGGGCCCAGCGCCGCGCTGAGGTACATACGAGAGCGGGAGTCAAGGTTCGGCGAGGACTCCGTGGCCGCCCCCGAGGGCTCCGGCACCCTGGGCCAGGAGGCGGCAGCAGCAGAAGCGGCAGCAGCGGCGGCAGGGCAACCACAAGAAGAACAAGCGGGCGGCGCAAAAAAGACCCCTGTCGCGCAAAAGGTATGCGTGCTCAGGGGCGGCTTCCAGAGGTGGCAAGAGTCCCACGGGCCCGACGAGCGCCTGACGGAGGCGTACGTCAAGGACCTCTGGGAGGATTACTAGGACAAGACAGACGACAAGACATACAGGCAGACAGACAGGGAGACGGTGGCGGCGACGGCGACGGTTGCACCAGGATAGTAGAGGCGGAGCCCCGAGAGAATCCATGCCTCGACCAACTCCGGACCTTTGATCCCACTACAGGCCCAGGCTCAATCACAGGATGCAAGAGTGTGTTGGTCATAGTTCAGCAGGCGCTTTGTATTCATGGTGTGCCGGAGCTACCTCCGACAAGAAAGGAGCCTATCGCAACCCTCCCAACCCCGACCTTGTTGTTGGTTAAATGTTTTTGGTAAAGTGGTTTTTTTTTTTTTGCTTCTTTTCTGTTTCGGTTGGTTGTCCGGTTCCGAGGAGGCCCAGCATTGCTCCCCCAGGCCGGCATTGATATCATTCCGATTCGCTGCGGTGGTTGTGCCGGTGGTTGGAGGTGGTGCAGGCGGTGTGGGTGAGGAATGGTGGTAGTGGCAATGGGCAACTCCGGTCGTGCTGTTTTGCCGACCTGGAACCTCAGTCGAAAGTTGTGCTGGTGCATATCAAGCGCTTTGGTCCTCGGCTCTCAATGGCCCGCGAAACTGTCCCGGCCAATGACCCTCGAGTTTCAGGGTTGCGCCGCTGCACGCGACCATGGCGCATTGTTCGCCGCCCCGTTGATGGGACGCGCTTGACGTCTTTGTTACCTCAGGGACAGCATCACCTCGTCTCGGTCATCTTCATCGATTGGGGCTCGGAAGCCCTGGCTGTACAGCTCCGGGCGCGGGAGGATGTCCGCCAGGCCGAGATCTGCGGATGGCGACAGGAGAACGTTGGACGTGAAGTCCCGGGAGCTGAAGTACGCGACAAGGTGGTGCGTGATGCCGCGCACTGTCACGCTGATGGTCTTCCTGCACAGTCTCCCTGCACTGCTGTGGTTTCCTGTGAGGCGAGAAGAGGGTTAGCCACATGAGCGATGCGCGCATGGGGTATTGGGGAGAAGGATGACGAGGCGAGGCGACGAGACGTACCGTTTGACCTGCTGCGACCGGAGGTGCACGACAGCTGGCGGCAAAGCTCAAAGTTCCCGACCCTCTGCGGCGTCGACCACGCTATGCCGTCCTCCCAGTTCCTGATGCCCGACGACCGGCTCTCATACACGAAGATGTTCCCGCTCTTGGCGAGGGACGGCTCGTCTGATGCCCGCGGGCGGCGGGGGGTATGGTACAGCACGCCCCGGAGGCAGGCTTCGACGACGATCAAGGCGTCCTGGGTAGTGGCAACGTGACCCCGGTATGTTGCGGGTATGGCTGAGTCTGGCATCGGTGGCTCAAGGTGGCCGCGGGAGGAGTGTCTTGGGCGTGTTGGACGGGTGGCGGCGGTGGTGGTGGTGGTGGTGTAGGCGGGGAGAGAGTAGCTGCTGTAGATGTCCGGATGCTTTTGACATGCTCGAACCACCATCTCGAGGCGAGGAGATGCCGTTGGTTGTTAACGACGACACGCTGGGTTTTGTGCTGACAAGATTTCTCGCATGAGGCAGACTCCCCGAGAAGTCCAATGTGTCTGTTTTTGAACTTGTCTGTCTGCCTGTCCTATATCGAGGCCTCTCACCTGGCCCGGTGTGGCGGCGGGGGACGGGGAGCTCTTTTATCGCATGTGAGCCATGGCTCTCAATGGCCACAGAGGACGAATGAAGATCATTTCCGATTAGGTTAGGATGCTTGAAGCATATCCCGCAAGGTGGAGCCCTTCACACGAGCGATACTTCAGGCTCGAGCTGAGAGCTCCCAAGGGGTCCAAGACTCTCTTTTCTTTGTGCTGCTCCCTGCCCTGCCTCCCTGGCAGTAGCGGGCAGCCCTGGCAGCGAAGAGAAACAAGGTTTCCAAGAACAAGGTTGTCACAGCTCGCTCCGGGCTTTCCTCCCACCATCCACTCCACTACCACCTCACGTTCCTCCTCCACCCTGCCCACCCCCGGCAGCCCGCGCTCGGAGGGAAGGGGGTAGGGGAGGGCTTTGGGTGGGAGCGCCCATTTGGACCCACCATCCCGGGCCCTGCCACGTGTGTGGCAGCGGCGGAATCCTCGGGGCGGTGATCATTGCTGCTCGAGGACACGGCGTGGTAGATGCTATGTGCGGCCCTGTCACGTTGAACAAATGTTGTGCAGCAGCATGGTTGAAACAGTCATTCGGGTTGCAACAAGTTACGCCAAGGTTTCTCCGAAGCTGCCCGATCTGATGTGTGTCGGCTGTGGCTTCGCTCGGATCGCCAGGGGGTGGAAGGGGGAGGGAGGGAGGGGAACAAAATAGCAGCAGACAAGAGAAGAGCACCACCGTGCCGCAGTATCTACCGCGCTGAGCAGCTAGCCGAGCTGAACCAGGGCCACACACACATACACATGCCATGCCATGCCATGCCATGGCCAAACCAGAGGACCCAGAGCAAGATGCTTTTCACTGGTGACAATGCCAAGACCAGGGAAAGGAGACCTGAAATGAAGGTGAGAAGACCGCCAAGACCCTCCACAGGCCGGCTTTCTGCTGCGGTGACCAGCATTGCTGGCGGAGGAAAGCGAGAGGGTGTTGCAGGGAGTAGCGGGCCGGCTGGTTGGATTGGGGGTGAGCTGAACGACTATTACTGCTGATCGAACACAACGTCCAGCATGCCGCAGACGGATTTCAAAAGATCTTGGCTGGTCGCCTGCGGTTCGGGCTGGCGGGCTGAACTTTCAGGCGGGCTGGCGGGTCGGATCACGCCCAAGAGCTCTGTGTGCAAGCGCTGCTGCGCTCGTTTGTTACAGCACATGCAGCAGCTATGACTGCTGTTGTCTGCGTACAGCACACTGCTACTACAGACCTGGTGGCCCGTTCTGGTCTCCGTCTGCCGTCCACCCGCGTACAGTAGACGACAAACCCTGTTGCGATCCAGAGTCCCGGTCCAGGGACGTCGATATCGAGCGCCCTGATTCACCTGCTGGACACCTCCTGGAGCGATGTGACGGGGAGAACCCCTCCACCCCGTCAGCCCGTCGGCCTCTCACTCTCTCTGTACTTTGTGTGCTGCTGCTGCTGCTGCTGCTGCTGCTACACGCCCACAGAGGGCAGAGGGGAGAGCCCCGCCGGGCGCTGAGCAGGGGTGGGATCAAGCTTGGATCCCTGGCGGCGACGCTTGGCTACTCTTTAGCCCATGCCCTGCCCTGCCCTGCCCTGCCCTGCCCATGCAGGGACCTATGCAACGTCGGGATTGGAGTAGATTACGGTGATTGCGTCGTCGCAGCTGGGGGGCGCCGGAGGTGTTTCGAAACAAGCTCCGAGGCGGCCGTTCGGGCTTCTACTTCTGGCATGCCTTACGGCGGTTCTCTGGTGGTGGTGGCTGCTGCTGCTGCCCAAGCGCCAAGCAACATCATCATCAAAGACCGCCCCCGGGTGCCGGTCCAGCCTACCACTCCGCGCGGCCCCTCGGCCAAAATTGTAGCTGAGGGATGGTGGAAGGATATTAGTAGACACGTAGACTACATAGTACCTCTTTCGCTGGTTGTTCACTAACTTGTGTCGCCGCCCGCCACGTGAGCTGCAGTCGAGTTGTGACGAGTGACTTCTGCGCTCCGACTCCGATCAGGGTTGCGGTTCTTGCGACCCTGACCCAACCGGCCGTCTCCCATGTGGGGACCGAGATCGATCCCACCGCCCTCCCCACCTGCCCATACTGTACTACATATGTATGTGTGTACCTACTTTGGCAGGTACAGTATCCATCAGGAGGCCCCAATACGCCGAACGCCCAGAGGGGCAGAAAGAGGAGAGGGGCGCCCGACAAGCCAAGGGATGGGCCGTCGTTGGTACCTGGCAAAAAAAAAAAAAAAAAAGCCCGGGGTTCAAGTGAGGCGCAGGGGGGGGCAGGGGCAATGCTCGGCCTGGCCTTTTCCTTCTGTCGATCAAATACCCTCCCAACCCACAAGATGCAGTGTGGTACCAGGCGAAGAGAGATGCCAAGGCCAGGGCCAAGTGCCAGTATCACCGAAGCATCACAATCCCATCATGAACACCTGCCAGATCATCAAAACAAGCGGAGTTTGATGTGCCAAGAGGAGGGACCTGAAGCACTAGCATGGGAGCATGAGGCATGAGGCATGAGGCATGAGCAACGCACCTGATCTGTGAACCTGGTCTTGGCACGCCCAGGCCTTTTTTTCTTTCTTCTTCTCTTTTTTCCCCCTCTCTCTCGTCTGGCCATCTCGTCTCGTCTCGTCTCGTCTCGTCTCGTGTCGTGTCATTCAGAGGTTGCTTGCCGTCTCTCTCCACACCACACACACGCACACACACACACTAAGACTTACCGGCCGGATTGGAGTTTATTAATGTCGCCACAGTGGCCAAGCTGCCCTGGCTGGCCTAGCATGTCTTGGGCGCCAAGATGCCGCGCAAGCAGAACAGCTGGCGCTTAGTGGGCGATGCTATTCCAACCCCGCCATGGGCTGTTGCCGGCTTGGCTGGCAGGCTGGCAGGCCGGTCGGCCAGCGCGAACACAGCCTGCTCCATCCCAATCATCCCCATCTCCGTCCCCATCCCAATCCCATTCCCGTCCCATCCGCGACGTCCGCCAGTGCCAGGCCGAGGCAGAATATGATGAGTCGCTTGCCTTTATCAGCGACACGAGACGTTTGCGTCAGTCTGTGTGGCTTTGTTCTGCAGGATACAAAATGATGGTATCTGCAAAGCCGCGCGGGTCTCGACGCCTCCACTAAACGGTTTATAGATAGAATCGATCCAGAACCCCTCCGCTGGTCAATGCGATACTTGCTGCAGCCCTGTCGGAAGAGTGGAGGAAGTGAACAAGACACAGGGAAGGGGCCCCCGCTGAGCATGCGTATTACGTATTAACGAGGCGAACGTTTCTTTTTCTTCCTTTTTCCTTCTCCGTCTCCAGTTTCCTTTCCCCAGGCAGGTCGAACTGGCGGGACGGGACGCGCGCATTGAAGCATGGGAATGCGCCTAGCCCATTATTCGCCCTTCCAAAACAAGGTTGCTCTAGTGCATAAGCTGGACTCGCAATAAGACCTCGGGCCAAGCACTTTTTGGTGTTCATTTGATCTTGGTTACGACACACCACCCTTGGCTAATAGCCTATCTACAGGCCTAATGCGACTCCTGCCGTTGGGCAGCTAGTGTGGTTCATGCACGCTCGCAGGCTATTTCTACATATCATGATCATCGACCGGCCAGCAGCCTCGCCTGAAAGGTGGGGAAAAGAAAAACAGGCCGTGCCGCCCTCGAGCCGCCATATTGCAATTCGTCCGGGTTGTCGTGTGGCTTGGAAAAGCCGCACCGCAACTTTCTCCAAAGCCTCGGCTTTCCCGCTCCTAGGGCTGATATCTACAGGGTTCGCTGTGACAACAATAGCATATCCCCTTTACCGGCAGCGGGCGATCAATGATTCCAAATCCCTCCCTCTCTTTGGTCTGTCTGTCCCCTGTGCCGTCCCCCCCGCCGCCATTCCGTCCCCTCGGTCCATCTTCCTCATGAGGCCATAATATCATCCCACCTCGTCGGGGATGAGCGAGCCCAGCAAAACAAAACAACACACACCGTTCTTGTCTCCCTACCCCCTCGGAGCCGGAGAGACTTCGGTCAGTGATCGATGAGACTTCGGTGTAATGTTCAAAAATCCGTCCAAAACTTCGGCCCCCAACTTCCGTCCAAAACGTCTTCCCCCCGAGCTTCTCGTTCCGCCGTCTCGTTAGGACGGTGAAGATGCCGGAACTCTCGGCGAGAATTTCCCTCTTGTTGCGTTTCCCTCTTGTTGCGTTTCCCTCTTGTTGCGTTTCCCTCTTGTTGCGTTTCCCTCTTGTTGCGTCCCCCCCCTCCCTGTCGTCCCTTTTTTCTTCCCCCCCCCTTTTTTTTTGGCCTCCATCTCGGAGCTGGAGGGCATTTTGCGCCCGCAAGTCCGCAGGGAATCTGCAGGGGAAGAGGATGTCCCGGACCCTATAAATACAAATAAGCTTGAGTTGCACTCCCGCGCCCTCCCGGCCACCCACACCTACTTTCGCCAGGCCCTTCCCCAACAGGATGGCGGGCCGTCCTCACCCTCGTGCATTTCTCTGATCTGATGCCAAATCTGGGCAGGAGTGCACACACTCACACGCGCACACTTTTTACAATTATACACACACAGACACACACACACACATACACACACACACACACACATACACACACACACACACACACCCCAAAAAAAATCCAAGGGGTTCTTTTTGTGGGTTCCGGGGAGGGTTCTTGATGTCGGGGCGCAAACCCACGCGAATCCTCTCCGCCGCCTGTGCGTCGCCAGCACTTGAGCCGTGCGGGTTTTCCGTTGCGCCCGGCCGTTCCTCCCTCGGCCCATAGCCGCGCCCCGTAGCCGGTAGGATTTAAGGTTGAGGCTCAAGCGGAACAGGGCGAGCTGCACGCGCAGCAGGGCCAAAACCACAAACAAGGGGCCCCACTCAGCTGCTTTTTTGTGCTCTCGGTTGCGCTCCCTTGCATGGGGGGGCAGGGGGAAGGCGTAATGTTTTGAGGCTTATTACCGCATGTAGGCTCTCTCCCTTCCCACAGGCGCTTCTCATACAAAGCTTATTATGTGGGATAGGACACAGAAACCGTAGTTCGGTCCGAGGGCCCCAGCAAAGAAGCTTGAAGCTTATTGCTTGTTGCTTGTTCTGTGCGCCTGCGCGTTGCGCACAAACACATGCCTTGACTGGTTCCCGCCCTGGGGTAAAGCGCTTATACACTTTGCTAGATCGCAACGGCCGCCTTCCGGTCCAACCTTGAGCTCCAGGTCCCTGGGGAACCTCGAGTCTTGTGCTTGTGTATATTTCACCATATTATTATTATTAGGCCCGAGGGGCGGGAACCGGGGGGGAAGAAAGCAAATTCCCCAAGCTAAGCCAGGGGTTCGAGCGGGTTTCGGACTTCTCTCGGTTCCCCGGATGGCCCCTCCCGCTGAGCCTGATGGTTTACCTATCTACCCGAACACAGCGCGCACTCGCCTCGACCGCGGCAAGTGGGCCATGGGCTCATGAAAGCCCCAGGAGGGAAAACTCAAAAACAAAGACGGTCGAGACAGCCGTCAATCAACAAGCTCCCCCGGCGCCTGACAGCTGCCTTCCCCGGAAGACAAAGCTCACTGGATCCCTATATTTTTGGGTCCTCCCCCTTGGTGGTTCCACAGGCCCCCATGTCATGTGTGCGCTCCCCCCCCCCCCGAACGAGAAACTTTTTATATGCAGAGACAGAGAGAAGGGACGGACGATTATAGACGGCCCTTCCCGGCTGCGTCCCTGGCCGCGTGCTGGAGAAGACGCGCAACTATGCCAAAAGCCTGCTGTATTATTAGCTGTATTATTAGATGATTGGATGACACGACCGGACGACCAAACTGACTGGGCTTGTCACCACATCGTGATCCTTGGCGTACGGGTGCCAAGTCTGGCGTTGGCGACACACCTCAGCTGGGCATTGGGGAAACTTGGAGCAATGCCAAGGGAAAAAAAATTGAAGAGAAAATCAATCCCCCAGGCACGTCGGAAAGTAGGGTGCAGGACCAGGTCTCCAGCGGCGGTGCCCTTACTCGATGCACACCGGGTGAGCATTAACCGGGTTGTGGGCTTTTGGCCTTGGCTGCCAGAGGGCCTCGCGGCAATTATTCAATAACAATAATAAGGCTGTCGGCCACCACACACACGCACACACGCACACACACACATAACACTCAGACACTGCGCTTATAACTTACACGTACCCACCCACTAGGTTCGTTCCGAAGCTTGGGCACCGGGCCAACCCCAAAATTACCTATATCAGCGTCTAAGCGGAACCTTATACCACACACCTGTAGAGACAAGCCCAAATAACGTTTGGCCCAAGGTCCTGCCACACCACCTGCACGATGAGGTATGGAGAAGGTATAATTTTCCCTGGGGTGTGCGCATGTGTGGGTGAGTGGGAAAAATGGCCCCATCGATCCATCGATCTACCGGGCTATGATTCCTCTTAGGTGATGACGAAGCGAAGACGAAGCGAAAACAGTTTCCTCGTCTTCGGGACGGGCCTTGGCAGCCTTTTTTTTTCCTCGCTCAATGAATCAGGGAGCCTCGGTTTCGTACCGGATGGAAGAGGATCCCCCTCCTTCGGAGAATTACTGATTCAGCCGTCAGATCTCTCGAACCACAGAGTCATGCACCGAGCATATTGTGTTCAGGGCTATTTGTGTTCTTTTTTCTTCTCTTTCTTCCTTCTGTTTTTCTGACGCATGTCGTGCATCACATCAGGAACGGGGCCGAGGGCCGAGGTGTCAGCGAAAAGGATCAAGGGAATTGTCGGTCACGAACACCTACCTCCGGGATCTCCATCTTTGTAAGCGGATTGATTCGTCTGGGGCGGGCGAAGAGTGAGTGTCAAAATAGTTTATTATCGCAGCCCACAATTCATTCCTGGTCAGTCAGCATCGTCACATCGCACACCGCAGGCCGCCAGCGCATCAATGATTTCTCCCACCTCGTGCCTGCTAGAATGAGTAAGACTGGCCCGGGGGCTACGTGTACAAGCGTCGGGTATTATCTCGTCTCTAGCTGTTAGCGGTTATCGCTCCGGAGACGCACCCGCCACCAGCTGAAGAAATCCAGATCCCGGCGTGGGGGAATGACGGGGCAGAGGCGCAAAGAGGCTGCTCCGTCATCGACGTCCAAAGACCATTTGACGCACATAATACGAGCGCAACGCTTTTTCTCGCGCATGTAACAGAGAACAAAACCGGGCAGCCAATCGGAGAGTGTGTAGATGCAGCGAGAGAAGCGGCTGAAAGTAACAATGCGCCACGTTGTGCAAGTTGTGCTACCAATCCATAGCACTAAATCCCCCAAACGGTTCCCTCCTCGGGACAACCCCATGCTGTCGTGCAGGCGAATCTTGTCGAGCCGTATTCCGACCTGCAGGTAATAGTCGCCTTTTCCCACGAGCCCACCTGCAGCCTCTCGCCGACCAGACCAGTCGGGTGGCGCCCAGCAGCGGCCTCCTGCAGCTGAGCGGCGCAGCTCTTGCTAGGGGGGAAATCCTGCTTATTTTACGATAAAGAAAAAAAAAGGAGAAACCGCGCCGTTCCTGCAGGTTCGGATGCCGGTGAGTGAAGCGAAAGAAAAAAAGAGAGTTTCGTTAACGAGGCCAAGTGCGAAATGGCGCAGCCCGTATCTCAGATCTCATGTTTTTTTTCAGCTGGGGCCTGCTTAGGAAGCTGGGGAGATAGATGGTCGGTGAGAGGAGACTGACTGCAGACAATCTCACGTCATAGGCCCCCCGGCTTGGGCGCTGGATGCGTCCGGTCCGGGGAGGGGATCGTGGCACGACAGGCGAGACATTCTGGCCGGAGGTGATAAGACATTGTAAATATATATAAGCTTTCAGGTCGTGGCTGTGTACGAAGGATTGTTGTCCTGTAGTCACACTTCGCGGCAGCACTTTGGAATTTCGAATATTCAAACCCGAACGATCCAGCCTCAATTCTTGACCTCCTCACCTCTCAGAACAAGCCGGGTTTTCTAGCATCGACCACAATATGCAGCTCTCCATCACCGCCGGTCTCGCAACACTGGCTGCCCTAGCCAGCGCCGCCGTCCTCCCACGGACGGGGACGACAGATATCCAGCTCTGCACATCGTCCACGTACGCCACGGGGGCATGCCCTTATGCCCAACCAACGGCCGGCGCAGGGACGTGCGGCACGCTGACAGTAGAACCGAACGTCTGCTGTAAGACCTACGACTTGTTCCTCCTGTCGTGTGCCGGAAATGTGATTGGAACAAGACTGACACGAAGAATCCGTGGCAGACACCTTCGATGCCTTCCCTGAGGCTCCAGCGTCGCTGATTGGTGATGTCAACTACATCTCCATCCCCAGCGGAGGAGCTATCAGCGGTTGCAATCTGTACAAGTAAGCTGACTTGGGAAGACACTTCTGGCGGGGAACGGAGGCAGCTAGGACTGACAGATTAACGATTTCGTACAGGACCACGAATTGCACTGTGACTCCAGATCAGGAATGGGATGCCTGCGAGGTTGGCGGCACGGATCTGACCTGCCGCAAGCACCTCACTGCGAACATTATCAGCTGGATCTGTGCTTAGGGAGCATGGCTTGCGTGGGTGCTTGGGGCATGGAGGCAAGGCATCGATCGAGACACTGAAAAGCAAAGATCAAAGAGGTTGTTGCATGGGGATGTTGAACTGCAGGTGATCACCTTGCACGAGACGCAGCGTAATGATTGTGACCCTTGTTTTATTTTTACTCCTTTGAATTATTATGGAGTCTTTTGCATCTACCAGTCCTCAACAAGTCTTCTTCTGTTGTCAAGACATCCGGGACAGTTTTGTCATGGAGAGTCGCTGAATTTCCTTCCAGCAGCGTAATAATAGTAGTGAGTTCATGAACTCGTCTCACGCTCAGAGACAATGTGACAAACCGCCGTCTTCCGTTCGCCTCCCCTTGGATGTTTCCCCCTTCCCCTGGCAACCCACGATAAGTGCGCTGCTTCCTCTTTCCAAGGTTCCCTTCCTTCAATCATCGATCAAATCATTCGCCCATCCCGAAATGCCATTATGAGTTCCCACCGCCATGATAGAAGTACCAGGACAGATTCCTCGCCCCAGCATGCCACGCAGGTGGCTGCCTGAAGTGACGAGGAAGAGGGCCTTCTGCATGTTCACACGGATCAGGGTACTCAGACAGAATTCTTGACATGAGCATGCCCCGCAGGTGGCTACCTCAAACGACAAGGAGCCTGTCCGAGTGCCCGGATGAGGGTGGTGGCTACTGATGCAGAAGACACGTCGCGTTCGATGATGATTCAAAACGCCTGTCGGTGTCGGGTCGGCGGTGGGTTCCATATCGATTCTTCCATCCCGTATCTGGGGTCGGGACGGAAGAAGATAACTGGATGATGGTATGGCGTTGGGTGATGGCGGAATAAGGAGTCGGTTCGATGATGAGAATGGAAGACAGGTAAAGCTGGGCATTGAAAGCGTCCCGTCATCTTGTCTTGGGCTGAAGTGTAGTTTCCAGCAGCGTTTAATCTCTGGGCGAAGAACTTTGCGGAGCTGTTCGATTCGCGAGCTGTGAGAGATGACAACGCCTCGCCGTACCCAATCAAGGGCAGTCTGTGGCGATCGGGACATCTTTCGAGTCTTCAGTCTCGTTCTTTTCCCTGGGCGAAGAATTCTCCTGTGGCTTCCTGACTTTGATAGTAAGTCTGGGAAGGTATTCGATTCGCAAGTCGAGAAGTACCACTTCGCCACGTCGCACCCAGCTAAGGGCAGTCGGTGGGAGCGGAGCACTTTGTTTAGTTGCAGTGCTGTCGCGTTCTCGGTGCAAAGAACAAGCTCACCAACTTAATGGCAAGTCTGTAGAGGTTCGCGATTCGCGGGGAAAGAAGAGGATTTTGTACGTCGCACCCAGTCAAGGGCAGTCAGTGCAAGACGAGATGAGGTTGTTGTTTGTAGAGCGACTGAAGGATTCAAGTCGCGGCCGGTGAGGGAAGCCGTGCTGGAGATGAGATCGAAACGGCGGCGTGGGCGAATGATAATATGAGAGTAGAAAGACGCCTCTGGCTCGAAAATACGGGCTGGGCGTATCGCGACGAGAATGTGGTAGTCGTACAATAAAACAGGATTGGTACTCAAACAGGTTGGAGGCAGCCGTTTGGAGACTACTCAGGCGTCATCCTCCCAACTGGGAGGATGAGCGTCAAGGTATTTGTGGGCCGCTTCCTTGACGGCATTGCCGAGCTTTCGGATCTCGCCCACGACCATCTTCATCTCGAGGTCTGCCAACTCTACACCGAGGGAGAAGTCGTACCAGTCGGAGAAGACCTGCCAGATATTATGGCGTTTTAAAAGGTAGTCCTCATCAAAGGCCCTACGGACCCTCTCGAAGCTCATCTCGTTGAGCTCCTCCCTGAGCATAGACTCCAAGAACTTCCCTGCTTCGAGTTCTTGGTCCTCCTTGTCCCACTTGCCGAGGGGAAACAATAGCTCGGAGGCGAGGCGGGGGACAGTCTCGTAAAAGAAGTCTTTCATCATCTCCATGGCGTACTCCTCGTCATAGGCTCGATCCGCATACACCCGAATGGCGTCCGGTAGCCATCCCTCAGTCACCACCTTGTCGGCATGGTCGTCGTCGTCATCGTATAGACGATCGCTGTCCCTGTCCCTCTTCCGCTTCAAGTCGCGGGGCTTAAGGATATACCTGTCAGTCGGGGCAGAGAAATGGAAGCCGCCAGAGGGAATCGGTGGAGGAGCAATGGTAGCCGTGGCAACCGTTGCAGGAGGAGAGGCCGGAGCAGGAGGAGGAACCAAGACGGGGGGAGTCGGAGGAGTGGCAGTCTCCGTGGAAGACGGAGCGGAAGGAGCCGCTGCAGGAGCAGGAGCAGGAGCAGGAGCAGGAGCAGGAGCAGGAGGCCCGGCAGCAGCAGCAGCGGGATTCGCGCGGCGAAGATACTTGGCCCAAGGGAAGCTGGTGTCCACGTTGGGATCCTCGTCGCTCCCGACTTCGACGGACTTCTGCCGTGAAGCCACCTGAACGGCGGCGGCCGCCAAAGCCAAGGTTTGGAGGTCCACAGTAGTGGCTTGGAAGGCAGGGACCGATAGACCATCGTGGTGCGCAGCGTTGTTTGTGGTATCACAATCAACTTCCATGTTCTCCTCGCCGGCCTGCTCCGTCGTGGGCTCCAGGCCACCCAACTCCATAGCAACTGGCAGGACGTTACTGGGCTCGGAGCTGGGAGCACCAGAGAACGGATTGTTGATCTGGGCGGAAGTCTGGGCCGTCGTGGGATCGAAACTGAAACTGAAGCCGGAGTAATCCACCTTCATGTGCTCTCCGCCAGCCTGTTCCATCGTAGGCTCCAGACCACCCAAATCCATGGCAACGGGCAGGACGCTACTGGGCTCGGAGCTGGGAGCACCAGAGAACGGGTTTCTGATCTGAGTGAACGGCTGAGGCGTCGTAGGGTCGAAACTGAAGCCGGCATAATCGACCATCATGCTGACAGGGCCACCTGCGGCGACACTCTCGCCGGGGCCAGTGATCTGCGTTTCCTCTGTCTCCATAGCCGTATCTGGGACATCGATAGATGCGGGGCCATTCGCGACCGTGGCATTGTCTTGTAGGCTGGAGACGGGGACCTCGATCGGTTCAATGGACTGGGTCTCGGTGGTGTTCTCTTGGGGAACCATCATCTCCTGGTCTTGATCAGCAGCCTCGAGCACAAGAGAAGCAGTACCGTTGGCATCGGCAGTGGCCTCGCTCTCGGTGGTGTTCTCTTGGGAAACCACCGTCTTCTGGTCTTGGTCAGCAGCCTCTGGCACATCAGAAGCAGTACCGTTGGTATCGGCAGTGGACTCGCCGGCATCCTGGGCGATGGCTACATTCTCCGTGTCCTGTTGGGGCTGGATCTCGTTCAGATCATCATCGCTGTCACTGAGTGGCAGTGGAATGCTCGCCGCTATCGACAGCTGCGACTTGGATTCATCTGCCTTTTCCTTCTGACTGTCTTTGACCTCGTGCAGGCCGGGCAGGCCTGGCAGACTCGAACCATTGCCTCGAGGCGGAGATCCTGGAGGGGTTGTCGATGGAGATCCCGGAGGAGTGATCGTTGGAGTATCTGGAGGAGTCGTTGACAAAGAAGTGGCGAGTATGGAGCCGTTGCCTGAGGATGGAGATCCCGGAGGAGTCGTTGAGTACGATGTGGCGAGCACAGAACCATTGATCGAAGGCGGCGATCCTGGAGGAGTGGTCGAATAGGATGAGGCATGCATAGAACCGTTGCCCGAAGATGGAGACCCTGGAGGCGTCGTGGAATGGGATGTGGAAGACATGAGCCCGTTGCCCGAAGGTGGAGACCTTGGAGGCGTGGTCGACGGGGCTGTGGCGAGCGGGGAATCATTGCCTGAAGGAGATACTGGAGGAGTGAAAGAGGTTGTGGTCACAGGACCGACGGGCTGCAGGGCCCCTGGCGGAATCATCTCGTCCAACTCCTTTAAGAGGTTTTTAATGGACTCATGAACCGAAGATGTCTGAGCGATGGTCCTGGTGTCTTGCGAAATGGGACCTGCGGGCTGTTGATCCACCGGTACAGTGGTCGCAGCTGGCTGTGTGTCGACGACTTGCTCGGGGCCATTGTTCAAAGACGCCTGAGCGACGGTACTGGTGTCTTGGGAAACGGGGCCTGCGGGTTGATTATCCACCGGCGCAGTGGTCGGAGCAGGGTTTGTGTCGACAACTTTCTCGGGGCTGTGGTTCAAGGAAGGCTGAGCGATGGCTGGGGCAACTGAGATGGCGTAGTCCCAGACCTGAGTTCCAGCGGGCAGGTTTGGCAAAACCTGTATCGTAGCCCACATTGATCCAACGTTCATGGCCCACGACGGGGTCTTGAAGACTTGCGCGGGATCGTTGGTCACCCAGCGAGGGTAAGTGGTGGCAGTGTTCTGGGCGACGGGGGTGTTCTGAACGATGTGAGTCTCATGGACGACTGGAGTGACCTGGACAGTGGGAGCAGCAGGAGGCTGAGGCGCCGTCACTGGCTCCTTGTAGCCATGGGCAGTCGAGAGCTGCTTAGCAGACTCGGGCTGGGCAGAAGGAGCCTGCATAGTGAATGCCACCACGCCATTCTTCTTGGGAGTCTGGGGCGCTGTCGCTTGGCCCGTGGAGTTATGGGCCGTCGGGGGCTGCAGAGAGGGCGCGACGTGATATGCAGGAGGCTGCATGGTGAAGTCCACGACACCATTCTTCTTGGGAGCTTCGGTTGCATCAGGAGCTTGCATGGTGAAGGCAAGGACGCCATTCCTGGGAGCTTGAGGGGGATTCCGAACGGGACAGGGGGTATCTTGAAGGCTCGAGTGGAATGAGGAGTACGAGCTTCGAGGGGTGGAGGGGACGGTTGAGAGAGAGGACGGAGGCGTCGAAAAGACGGAAGATGTGTCAGTCGCGGTATCAGTGTCGACGTCCATCTCCATGGAGTGGACGGGCTCGTAGTCCACGTCCATCTCCATACCACCCATGTCTGTGTCCACATCAACGTCCATCTCGGAGCCGTAGTAGAATCCAATTGCAAACGCATCGTGGCGCTGCTGCTCACGGGCCCTGGACTTGGCCTTCTAGGCTCTGTCCACTTTGCGCATGAGCGCAGCACGGCGCGACTATTTGCTTTGATTAGTCGACGCGAAGGCGATTATTTAGAGGGGTTTGTGTGATTAACTTGCCTGGGCAACTTTTCTAGTGCGACCTGGAGAGGCATCATTCTGATGGCCTGAGTATTTGGCCTTGGGGTGAAGAGCGGCAGGCTTCAAACCGCCGAGGGCGTATTTGGCGAGGGACAACACGCCGGCGCCCACGGCCGTGCAGCTGCTCTTGAAGTCCTTGGTGGTCTTCTTGTTGCAGCTCCTCTTCATATGAGAGCGGGGCTTGGTGGTTTTCCTCATGGCTGCGGTAGAACGGAAGAGGACGTTTGGTGAGATGTGAGGTAGGTGGTAAGATGCGAGGTGGGGAGCTCGAGGCTGGGTGTTGACGATTGACTGGTGTTTTTCCCTCGAGGTCAATTGATAGTTGAATCAGGAAAAACAGAAAGAAAGATGATTGAGGAGCGGTCCGACAGCTGCGATACTCGTTGATGGGTAGATCGTTGTGCAATTGGCCTACCTGTGGGCTGTCGTTGTGGTTGTTGTGGGAAGACAAGAAGGAAAGGAAGGGAGATGGGATGTGGGGCTGGGCAGCTGGGCAGCTGGGCAGCTGGAAAGTTGTGGGAGGGCGGGCTGGAGATGGGCCCTTGAATAAAACAGCTGCAAACGGGCAGTGCGGGACGTTACCACAGGGACCACTGCACGAGTGAATTTACTTCACATTCACCCATCCGCGGCAGGAGACAGGGCGATGTCACCAGACGGCCGGCCTGGGCTTCCTTTGGAGTCTTGTGCCAGCAAAACTCCAGATGTACTGTAGACACTCAGAGGAGACAGAATCCCCACCGCTTTACACAGTGTTCTTTCTATATCCTCCAAACTGAGCTAGTTCACGTCAATCAAAGCTCTAGATTATCTTCAAATGTGTTGAGAGATGAGCGACGAACTAAGCAGGTCATCAAGACAAATCTCAAGTGCCTTCTTCCTCCTTCAAGTCGACTTCATGGCCTAGATTCAAGATGATTTGGTTCAAACCTACTACCTCATCAGAGAACGCATAAAAAAGCATTTGGAGTGTGTTTTTTTGCTTTGAACGGAAAGTAGTCGAACGTCGGGACCGAGAAGACCACCCATCGAGTGACGATGTGGGCTGAATATCACTCCGTGTTGCTCATGCACCCCGGAGAATATACTTGAAATCCTATAGAATTGAAGGCTTGATAGAGAGAAAAGAGAATATCATACTCATCGCTGTGCTTGCTCGCTATATGCTGCCTTTCAGATGCCAGTCCTATCGATCCAAGCATAGAAGATAGTCGTCCAAAGCCGCTTGCCTGACGCTTGGCATACCCATCCCACAACCTCACTTCTGCTCCGTCTTGTCCCCAGACTTGGCCTTCTCCTCCTCCTCCAGCTTCCTAGCAGCGTCAACGATAGCCTTGTGTGCCTCCTCGTCATGTTCATCGTCGTCCGTCCCATCGACCTCTTTCTCGCTCGACTGCGCCTTGTTGATGTCCTTTCCGAGCCTGTCGTGTCCAGCATTCTCATCAGCCTTTTGCCCGCCACCACCGCCGTTCCCGGCCACTGCGTCCTGAAATCTGTACCATGGTCCGTGGAGGGCCCCGACGCCCGCGCCGATCAGGCTGCCCGGGACGGCGACCACGCCGCTGAGCAGCGCCCCGACGAGGTTGCCCAGCCCCATGCCCACCGCGCTCGAAATGCCGATCCCGAACCCGGTGCCTTGGCCCCATCCTGATGCCATTACTGGACAAAGGTTTGGACGTTAGCACATTGTCTCATGACTGGGAACTGAATAAAGACAGGATGGCAGCCCGTTGGGGCCAACTTACACCTCGCCTTCTTGCTCTCCCCGTGCGCTTCCTTCTCCTTGTTATACGCAGCCCGCCACAGCCTCTCCCGCTCGACTGGGTCCCTGACAAGTGCAGCCTGCTTCTTGAGGGCATCTGCAGCGTCCTGGAAGCGGGCGGCGGCCTTTGCAGCCTCTGCTGCCTGGGTGATCTCGGCCATAGGCAGCACACCTCCTCCGCCCCCGCCGCCGCCCGCGGGAGGAGCAGCACCTTCTTGTGCCTGTGGCTTTTCCGACATTATTGCTGTTCCAAATCCAAGGCTCGATAATAAAAGAAGTTATATCAGACGACAAATATTGAAAATTGCTGTGAGGGTGCGTCGAAGTCATCAAGAAGAATGTGGCTTCGGTCTTGTGTGGCTGGTGGGGAACATGACGGAGGTGGCGAATGGAATGGCCCTGGGAGCTGGCACAACCTTGGAATGCAAGCTTCGAACGGTCTCTTTAGCTCATGGTGTGGTCACAAGGTCGTTTGGGCTGAGAGCAAAGCCAGTCGGAGGGTTAGGGCAGGATGATCAACATCGCATTCTGCTACACAAATTCCTTTTCCCACCGGGCCTTGGGCACCTGAGCACTTGGGCAGCGATAGCGCCTTTGCTTTTGGTTGGTGGTGGCGGCCACTGGTTGGGTGGATGTTCAAACTCGATGACAGTGTCTCAGACAAGAGTAACGCAGACATCCACGACATCCCAGGCATCCTGGGCACTCCTTACTCCTCCCGCTCGGTTCTCGACGATCACTACTACTTTTTCAGCCTCTAATATCCCCGAGAAGCCCGCATCGATTAGAACAGAAGAACGACGTAAGATAGGTTGCAAATTAAGAGACTTCGAGGCAGCACGCAGAGTGTGGGGGCGCCAGCGCAATTTACCTGCAGGTCATCGATACACTAACTTAGCCCCCGAGAAAGCAGTTGATGAACATCTGCATTCGTTGACTTATTCGGATCTTTCCCTCTTACTCAGCTAGCCATCTGCACAACTTCCCGAGTAGACTATTTCCTCAAGAGCTAACTGCTTGACAGAAGAATATGTCGACATTCAGCCAGCCTGTAGCGCTCGCAGCTATCCCACAGCCTACAAAGATCGCCCACCGTCCATGTTGCTCGCCTTCCTGCCCCTCACCTGCCTGGTTTCAAACCCGTCAAGAGCCATAGAACTCGTACTCTATACTGCAGAAACTCCTGCTCGGCCACGGCTATTGCCAAGCTCTCTTGGGAAGCTGGGTCACCCCTAGAGGTATCCCCGGGGACGACAACTTGATGCTCTCTGTAGTACGCCTTGCTGTTCTCCGCCTTCGTTCTTGAACTCACCAGGACCTCCTGGCAGCGCTCAACTCATCGGACCTGGGTAGAGTCTTCATCGGACTATAAAATACCCTTGCAGCGGTAGGCAAAGACTTACTCGGAGAGAGACTTGATTCTCTTCCAAGCTGTCTACTGAGTAGCATCCTGTTCCACTACTATATCATCGCCATGGGGGCCCCATTCGCATCAATCGACTCCGGATGGCATGTCAGGTCTAGCGGAGGGATACGAATGATCAAGATTGAAGCATCGTATCAATCCAGCTAATCATCTCAACAACACAGCTATGGTCAGGACAAGAACTTCCATGACTTGTGTTTCCCGCTGGAGATGGACTGATTGTTTTGCTCTGCACTCCCAGTAACTATGGGAAGGCCTTATGTGACGTTAATTAGGGAGCGGCTGAAAGCCTTTAGACTCTACAGCATCTTTTTGTTACCCTCCCGGCTCCGAAAAGCAGTAAAAAAGAGTGCAGGGAATTGTTAGAGCTCCGTGTTCTATTTCTTATGGACGCCGATTTGTGATTGGCATTTGATGTGCATCGTAAATGATGGCTCGATGGCCAGTGGGCACGCCACTCCACATACGAATTTGAGCCTCCAGATATAGAAGGATCTAATGAAACAGTGGGGCCCATTTTCAGGTGCAGATGCTAAATGCTGATTGTGTACCCTATCGTGCACGCCGGTATGGTCAGCTTACGATCGTAGGGCTGTGGTAGTGCTGACAGCCTACAGCTAGGCTCCAGCGGCTGCCTGCAACGGATTCACCTGGCAAGGGATGGGATAATCGTGGCGTTAGATCTCACATCGTGGATTTTCGGTCAAATGAGGCTCTTGTCTGCCCCGTTCGCAAGCAAACTTTTTTGGCTTTTATGAAATGCGGCTCGGTAACTCGTGCTGAAATGATCGCGATTCGCAACACCAAGGAAAGCCTGTGGTTTCTAAGTCAACCACCTGAATCGTATCCGGCGATCATGGCACCTCAGGGGCTCTACCAGCGGGCTCGCCTGTCATGGTTGGAGATCCTCAACCTGGCCATTAAGCTCTTTATCATCAGTGAGGCCAAAATCAATCCGCTCATTCCTCGACCGAGACAGCCACTGACTGACTTCACAGCGCCGCCGACCCTCTTCTTCAACCTCATCCACGCTATCCCGATATGCGTAGTCCGCGGCCTACCAGTGCTGCCCTATATCTACTGCAACCTAATCCGCACCCTCATGAACAACCTCACCCCGTCGCAGTTGCAGTTCATCCTCCCGCCAACGGGCACGGTCTACCTCGTCTGGCTGGCCGCGACGCTGTCCAAGGCCGTCCTCACGCACGAGAACACCTACCTCTCCTCCCGGCTCAGGCGCGACATCCAGCCCCTCTCGGACGGCAGGAGCTCCATCCTCTGGCTGGGCGACCGGTCCAGGGCGACGAGGTTCGTGCTCTTCCTGCACGGCGGCGGCTACGTCCTCCCGCTGGACGCGGGCCACCTAAACTGGTGCCGCAACGCCTACCTGGCCGCGGCCGAGGAGGCGGACGACGAGGGGGTCGAGGTCGCCGTCGCCGTGCTGCAGTACAGCCTGTGTCCCGGCGCGGCCTACCCGGCGCAGCTGTCCCAGGCCGCCGAGGCCCTGAGCCTCGTTCTGGACGGCGGCCGCGTCTCGCCCGCGGATGTCGTCTTTGGCGGCGACTCGTGCGGCGGCCACCTGACTGCCGGGCTGCTCGCGCACCTGGTCCACCCGCAGCACGCCGTGCCGAGGATCGAGCTCCGGGACGGGCAGAGGTTCGCGGGGGCGTTCTTGGTGTCGCCTTGGCTGAGCAGCGCCGGCGATGGGCCTTCGTTCCGGGAGAACAGGTATCTTGACATGGTCTCTTCCAAGGTGGTCAGGCAGGCTACTGCCCTCACGACGCGTGGGCTTGGTGGAGTCCACAGTTCTGGGACGGTGAAGACGCTGGGGTGGGCGATGCCTGGGGATGTGGCAGACAGCACTTGGTGGGACGGAGTGGACGGGGTTGTCAGCGAGATCTTGGTGACGGCTGGGAAGAACGAGGTGTTGAGGGACGAGGTGGTCTCTTTTACAAAGAAGATTCGGGCGCGCAATCCTGGGGCTAATGTAGTGCTGGAGGTGAGGTCTCGCGATGCACATGACTTCATCCTGCTGGAGGGTCAGTTGAATCGTGTCGGAGGGGCGACGAGGAACATGAAGTCGTGGTACAAAAGCATTTTACAAAGAAAACGCTGACGATTCCACCCATGAACACCAGGACAGAAAGAACGTGGAGGCAGGAACTCAGCGTTCAGAAGCAGTTGAGGCAGGATTTATCCATGATATAAAGGCGGAGATTTTTGAGAGATGCAATTGAACAGGAATTGATTTGAAAAATTGGATGTACACCCATCATGATACTTGGGAAGCATGCGCCACAGCTTCACGCCCCACAAATGAAGACAGTCCTCAAAAGTCCATCACGTTCCCTTCAAGTTCAGAGCACATGAGTCTCATTTCGGAGCCTGAAGCTTATTTCGCCTGTAAGGAAAGTCCATCAAGGAAGCTGGAGGACTGGTGAACAGATCCGCGTCCTATTCCTCCTCAGGCTGGCCGAAGTCGCAGCAGCTTTTAAATCATGATGACCAGACGTTGACCTTCTCCGTTGACTAAAACCTCATCGAGATGGACTGGCAGCGTGAAGACAGCGGGATTGGCATACCGACCGAGTCTTGCAGAAATAGTCTCAAGCAATAGGCCCTATACTCACTCGAGTATCTCTATAATTAATTGAAGCTTCCGTAGGAGGAGAACGTTAAAGCCCTGATCGCGTTGCGAAGCATCGTCTCTGTCCCAGCCAGTGATCCTCGGTGGTCCAACATTAATCCACCCAGCTCAGAGGTCGCCAACTGAGCTGCCATGCTATCCCCAGCGGTGGAGCTTCGAGCTCCCCTCGCTCAGGCCTATTCCCCCCTGAAGCTGGCCGTAGCTGTCGTCACGTGGGCTCCCTATTGTTGACCACCGATGCGGCAAAATCCCTAAACGGTAATCCGGTGAGGCCCCCCCGAACTGAATATTTAAGCCCAGTTGAGGCCATCAGCAAGCAAACAACTGAACCCTCAGTTCGACATCACGACACACCTTCGACCGACAGAAATACTCAACAATCCTGTAAGTCTCGAACTCCTCTCCTCTCCGATGCCACCTTTATTGCAACATACTCTCACTTCGTTTCCTCCCCACCTTTCCCAATCGTCCCAGTTTGTTTGCAACCCAGGTCGTCGACGAAAACAACAGACAAAAACACACACCCTTCCTTCAAAGCCCTTCATGTCCCTCACGCCCTACACCACACATCACATTTCCCAATCACAGAACACGCTCTCCTCACCCCCTTCATGGCTCAGCAAGATCATCTTCCTCAACACCAATCTCAGGTAGGCCACCGCCCTCAGTCTCGTCCTGATCCCAATACGCCCTCCTTCAACGCATCTCTTCGTCTTTGCGCAAGACCAGCTCTCTGTTGCCCACATCACTGCGCGTGCTTCGCGTCTCACGCGTCCACAAAACAACATCAACCTTTTCCTTCAACCCCACCACCAACTTTCCTTTCTTTCCCAAACTCATCCACCACCAAATTCATCCCCCCCTTCTTCCCTCTGCCTACACAGACACCCACATGCCCTCTACCCTTTCATCACCGACACCCACACACAACACAACATCTCTCATGTCCCTGACGCCCCTCACGCGTCACATCTCAGAGTCTACCCCGAATTTCTTCTCACGCTGACAACCTGACAGCTTTCCTTCTAACATATATTCTCTCCAGGCTAAGACCCCCAGTGCTAACATCCCCACAGCTATCCTCTCTGCAGCTAACTCTTCACAGAAACTCATTTTGCAGCTGACCATCTCACAGAAAACCACCCTCGACAACAGACTGGCAGAGGCACAGAAAGAGGAGGGAGAGGGACTGTGTTCTGAGAGCTCATGACCCTGGAATCGGAATGCCAGCCGAGGCCGGACACAAGAAAGAGGAGGAATGGGAGTGTCTCTTCTCGACAAAACCTGCCCTTTCGCCCCCACCCCCGCCTTCGACAGACCGACCGCATGCCCGAGACGAACGACCGCATACGCTCACGACCGCTCCCGACCGTATACTCCCGGCCGACCGACCGTCGTAAAGCCCGTACCGTCCGGCCGCGACCGACCGACTTTTTCGACCAAATGGGTGATGGGCACAGAAAGAGGAGGAAATTGGGAACCGTGTTCCGTGTTGCCAACGACGCTGGAAGGAGAATGCTGGCTAGGCCGGGCACAGAAAGAGGAGGGATTTTTAAGTGTCCAGGTAGTACACCACACAAAAAGTCAAGCAGCACAAACACGCCTTCGGGCGGCGGTTGGAGTTGTTTGCATACTCAATTTTTTGTTTTCCTCTTCGGCTTCGGCTGGATTGATCTTCCATGGAACTCTGTTTCATGAGGCCACTGGCCAGACTCTTTATTTTTTGAACCTCTCAGGCTTCGGCTCGACATCTCTTTTTTTTCATTGCTCTCGTGGGTTGATCCCGTGAAGCGAAGAAGAAACATGACGACAAATTGGTGAAGATCGCCTCGTCGAGACGGCGTTGTAAGGAGGCAGTCTCGCATCAAGCCAACAGTGGCTGTCATTTGCCCCGCCGCCGCCGCGGTGACCTCACTCAAGACCATCCTGTTCTTGACCAACGAAAGGCGTGCAGAAACATCAGCAGCCATCCTGTTCAAGTGCCAAGCCGCCTTCCTCAGGGCTCGCTGGCGGTATCCTCAGGGGTTCCAATCTGACCACAGCTGGGCTACTGAAAATAAGGTCGCGGTGGCACAGGAGTCTGTTGACGCATCAAAGGCTGTCGATATGTCCCCAGTATGCCATGGCTCAATTGACAGAAAAGTGGTGCGCACAGCATTGATCCACGTCGTCGGGACCCTCTGGCGCGTCCTCATGCACTTGCCTTTCTGTACACACAAGCGATACGCCCCTATTGTAGTGACTTGCAGGATGCTGGTCCAGATGCCAGATCGAGGTGATGTTGCGTGCCACTTGGCAAGGGATGAAAAGGTTAAAAAAACCGTCTGCGTAAGGCATAGACGCCCGGCGTCCACGGGACGAACCTGCTGTATCTATAAAAGAGGACGTATCCGGGCTGCCTGGCCGGGGATTCCAAGCCAGCAAGCATCAGTCTCATGGAGGACGATCAGGAGGACGGTGTACATTGGATGCTCCAGAATATCTGTCACGATTTGGTCTTGAGCCTGGTAGGCATGTCTGCCAGCTCCGGGATCAGTCGAAGGGGCTGTTGTTTAGGACGAAGCAGCTCACTCATGACTGGTCATCGACATAAAGTTGCCAGTATTTCGGACGGGCTGAAAGACTTGCTCAAATAAACAAAGACGTTGATGAGAGGAGGCTGAGGTATCAATTTTCGATGTAGAGGCTGACGAGCCGAGGTTGACAGTCAGTAAATAGGTATCGTCGGCCAGTCATGACAGATCAATTTTAGGGCTGTCAGCTATCGGTTTCAGGGGTGCAGGCGATAAGATCCGACAGGGGATCCCCGCCCCGCCCCCACCCACTGTTTGTCGATCCCCCAGCGACGGCAGTAGTCTACCCAAACAACAAACCGTTTGTTCGCCTGTTCCAGCTTAGAGAAAGGCACAAGTTGCTGCATCTGATCCTGTTTCTCTCCAGCCAACATCAGCTGTGCGTTCTGATTTCGGTTGTTCACTTTATTGATTCGCCCTTCGTTGTTTTCTGGCTTGCCTGCAATCCTGCTGCATCTTTGAAACAGGCTCCCGGATTTGGTCTCGGATATCCTATCCTCGCCCTTCGCGGCAACAAGATAAATCCACGGACGCGCTCTTCTCGTTTTACCGGCTTCCTGTCCAGACCGAAACAGACCACTCGCTCGCTCAGGTCTACTCGGAGACTTACCCCCGCAGATACCATGTCACCAAGTGCCGTCAATAACGAGCCGGTCGACGGCCCCGTCGGCCAGATCCAGCGGGCCAACCCAGGTACGGACACACGCACACCGTCCTCTCCGGACCCACCTCTCGTCCTGTTGCGAATACCATGCTGAACCATGACACCCCTCACAGACCCATCCGAAGTCTTCCACCCCAAGGTCGCCGGCGACTGGACCGTCGCCAAGGTCCTCGCGACCATCCCGACCGGCGCGCCGCAAGAGAACTCGCCCTCGCCCGTGCCCTACTTCCACATGCTGGAGCGGCTCAAGACGACCAAGCGCGAGGGCTGGCGGCGGTTCGGCATCGCGCGCGGCGAGTCCATCGCGGACCACATGTACCGCATGGCCATGATCAGCATGCTGGCGCCCCCGTCCCTGCGCGCGCGCATCGACGCCGACAAGTGCACGCGCATGTGCCTGGTGCACGACATGGCCGAGAGCCTGGTCGGCGACATCACGCCCGTCGAAGGCGTGTCCAAGCCGGAGAAGTCGCGCCGCGAGGCAGACACCATGGACTACCTGACGCGCAACCTGCTGAGGGGGCTGTGGGGCGGCTCGGCCGGCGCGGCGGCGGGCGACGAGATCCGCGCGCTGTGGCAGGAGTACGAGGACAGCGAGACGCTCGACAGCCACTTCGTGCACGACATCGACAAGGTGGAGCTGCTGCTGCAGATGGTCGAGTACGAGAAGAGGGGCGAGCGGAAGCTCGACCTCGGCGAGTTTGCGTACGTTGCCACGCGGCTTGCGCTGGACGAGACCAAGGAGTGGGCGCGGGACATCCTCAAGGAGCGGGAGGAGTATTGGGGCCGCGAGGGACATGTCCACGGCGATGCTGGTGTTGAGGGCGGTGTGGCGCAGGACCACCTGCAGGCGGTGGATGAGTA
The DNA here is from genome assembly GCA_023242295.1 of Diaporthe ilicicola. Classification (NCBI taxonomy): domain Eukaryota; kingdom Fungi; phylum Ascomycota; class Sordariomycetes; order Diaporthales; family Diaporthaceae; genus Diaporthe; species Diaporthe ilicicola. The sequence continues at coordinate 77,903 of JALPVH010000235.1, forward strand.
CTACAAGGGTGCTGGCGGTGCGCCTTGATCTGTGGGCCACCTGTGGGTGAGGCTGACATGGCAATTATGGTGGAAAGCCCTTTGGGGGCCTGAGATGGGATGATATGGATCTCTGGCTTGCGGCGTTTTGATGCTTCACGAGTGGCACATACAGAGTGGGCGGGCCGACTTTCTCCTTGGTCATTGTCAATAGACGGCGAAACAGCAGCGACAACAGAAGCCTTACAGACAGGGCGATGCGACCCACGGCCTGCATGATATTAGCCCATGTCCCCTGTGCGAGGACAGGCATATTCGGCTGAGCTGCTGAGTGTGATATGATCGGCGCCCCACCCTACACTCATCAATGAGCGATTCCCGGAATATAATTGTCTTTCTTGCTTACCAGACTCGTCGTCCATGCTTGCGCTAAAGAATGAGCAAAGTCTGCAGGAAGCTAAAGTGATGCACCCAGCAGGATGACACTTTGCAATTAAGCAGGGTTGCAATCCACTACACTACACCCACTGGGTCTATCAGTGGGATGTAAATGTAAATATTTCGGCTTCAGTGTAAATGTAGTATAGTATATAGACCTTCAGTGTAGTGTAGTGGGCTTAAATGTATTATGGTATACCGTATATTGCGCCTCGTAAGGTGCACACCAAATTTAGGTGTGCACCTTACAAGGCGAGCCTTCAGATTACACACCACCTTGCTTAAAGCTATCGCCAGAAGGGCGATGGCTATGGGCTAGCCTAGGGGAGGCGTTTCGGCCGGACTATCTATCGGGCCGAGAGGGCCGTATCGATAAGGCCCAATTTTTAATCAGGTCACATAACTCCCGGCTTATATAACGGAGGCAGGCTCCACAGTAGTTGTTTTAATTGCGCATTGCGTATAGTAAGGCTCACACCTTAATTGTTAATGCACCTTACAAGGCGCAATACAGGGTCTATAATAATTTTACACTCTCGTCCACTACACTACACCCACTGGGCTTATCAGTGGAATGAAATAGGCTTCAAAATGCCCTCAGTGTAATGGGTATAGTGGGCGAGTTTACACCCACTACACTACACTAAGTGTAAACAGTGTAGTGCTTTGCAACCCTGCAATTAAGCGAATATGTCGTCGGCGTCTTCAGAAGTACTGTACGGAAGCACCACTCAGCCCTCCGACTGAGCAAGCATGTTGACTCCCGCGAAACAATGGACGCCGCTCTTCACGCTTCATGCGGCCGAGTGTCTGCCGTGGGCAACAAATATCATGCAGAAAATCATTGACAGCAATTGAAGTGTAAATCTGCCGGACTTTGAGAGCTTTAGTGTCGAAGAAGCTCTGCCCGGAGCTGTCCAGGGTTCCTGACATCTTGGCTACAGTGGTTATGACAGCGGAAGGTGACCTTGGAGGCCCGTTCAATTCTTAACCCTGAGACAAAGCTAGCAGCGCGAGACATCTACCAGGATGTCGCGGCAGTGGCGCGGACTGGACAGGCTGCAAGCTGAGTTTAGCCGATAAATATGAATATCTTACGATCCAGTTTAACCTGGCCGGCACGAGATGGATTAAGCAACTAGCAAAATTGGACGGTAAGCTACAATGCAACCTGTAAGAGATGCAAGTTCTGAGGTGGATTGTCGAAGATGGCGACAGCCCGCAAGCTACAGCTATTGTTAATAGCCTCTCGGTAAAGCAATTGCTACGGAGCCGGCACTTATGCATTTTCCTATACCAGATAGTTGAAGCCTATAAAGTCCTGGAGATCGTGCTAAATATGGAAAATGATGATATTCGACGGCTTGGAAATGAGGCAGTCCGGAACTACAGCGTGTTGCTGTGCCTAGCGCGCGTGTTGATTTGCGGTTGCAGCTACCGGATGCGGCGCTAGGTCCTTAGGCTAGCAGCCTTTTGGCTAGTGAGATAGACGCTTTCCTATAGTCCTCTGAAAGGGATGATCGATATTATACCGGTCGCCGTCTGGAAATGTATTGGCTGCCGCAGGGGGACGGCTCCCTGTACGGGCTATTCCTAGCGGGAGAGCGAATTATGGCTTAGATTCCTAGGCCTCAGTTATTGTGGACCGAGGATAGGACGATTGTGGTTGCTGTCGAGTTCGAATGGGTTAATGCGTTTAAGCGCGATGGTGAAGGCGGTATCGATAGTTATACGGAGAAAATTAATAATATACCTTGTAACCGCGTGCTTGGGTCGATTAAGGGTCGGAGGTATGCTTTTGGATGTGGCTGGGATAAGCCCTACGGCTAAGTTTACGATGGAGAGGCTTTAGGGCATATATGTGATGCTTTGTGGGATTGTTGGCAACCAGGCTATCGCTATGAGAGTGTTAGGGGACGTTTATGATGGGCGGGTCTAGAGAGAGGATGGGTATGTGCTGGAGCTGTTTTGGCCTAGTGGTCACCCTGTGGTTTTGAGAGGTAAAGAGATGGTTGTAGGCAGCGTGTAATAGTGCAAAAGTCCACCGTATTATTCGAGAATGTGGCATCCCTCGAAGCGAAAAATGGTATGAAACAAGTATTGAAAGTATCCTCTGTTAGAGATTGAAATGAGCACCCCTGGTTGATGTTCTCGAAGTACTTTAGGCGTACTCGATGAATCTAACGAGGAAACAGGTCTGCATGTCGTGAGAGAGGCGGTCCAAAAATGGATCAGCTTGAACTCGTTCAACGGTGCTTTCAAAGTATAGCTGATAGCCCTTGGTACTCATATAGGACCAAAAGAACGTGCTCCTTCCACTGTTCCATTTTCAAGCATTGGAGATGAGTGCCAGTGAGGGAGGTGTGCTGCACCTCACAGACAACGGCCTACAAAGTGTCTGCAGTTCAAAAATTGCCTACAACGAAAGTGGTGTGGTCTCCTCCCCTCCATTTGGAGAATGCAGATACACACTGAGGGTCGGGGTTTGTTGATAGCTCGGCTTTCTCCACAGCAACGGATGTTCGTCTGACCGCCAGCGGATCGACCCGCCCTCCTAGCTCTTCCATTTGAAAACCCCCCCGGCTCCCTCCCACTCTGTGCTGCAGCAGCCCCACTCCCCAACTGGAAGACGACCACCTGTAATCTGCAGCGTTCTCGACCGCCTGTTCCACGAGATCCACCTGCGCCGACCGGACCACGCGCGCTCATCAACTTCGAAACACGTCAAATTTGTTTCCTGGCTTCGCTTCGCTTGCTCTGCAGTGTTGCGTGATCATCGCCAGAGTGCGTTTACTTCGCTGCATCTCCATTCGTTTCTCGGACGAGCAGACGCGACCCAAGAAACAAGATCAAGGAGCTAGACCCTGGCCGACCCCAGATCTGCCGCGACGATCCCTGCCGCCATTGACGTCGTTTTCCTGACTTGCTTTATTTTATTTACTCTTCGCTTCGCTTCGACCATCCCGCAGCCTCGACCCTGCTCCACCACGGACACACAGCGCACCCCGAGCCTCGACTCGACCTCGCCAGACAGGCCCCGACACGACGGCTTTGACGGAGATTTGACGGTAATCAATCTTAGGTGGAACGCTGCAGTGGGGGCCAAGACCAGCCAGAAATGCTGCTTCACGACTCGCGCCAAGCTGTGGCAGAGCGTGCGTGAACCCGAATCCGAACCTTGAGCTTCAGCTCAGCTCCAACACCAGCAACGGGGAACGCGGAACATACAACTTCGACTCCGTACTGTTGCTACAGTGTAGCACCTTTCACGTTCTCTCATGAGCCTGTCTGCATGAGCATACCACCAACCAGATATCACACCACCGACAAGAGCTTCAGTTCAGAGCTTCAGAGCTCCAGTCACGAGCTAGCTTTGCCGTCTCGCCTCGAGGCCGTCCGCTTCGACCGTCCGCTTCGATCCAGTCTGTCCCTGCAACCGACTCGCATCCGCCTGTCCCTGTCCTCGTGATTATCCCCCGAAATGGCGCCTGCGTCGCCATTTCACATGCCAGGCGCCTACCACTTCTCCGAGCCGACCACCTCCTCCACCACCCTCAACGCAAACATGTTCCGACCTCCAGTGTCGCCCTCGGCCTCCACTTACAATCTCTCAAAGTCTACTGGCTCGATACTCTCGGATAACACCTCCGCAAACAACAACACACCTGCCCCGAAATTAGGGAGGAAGCGCACGTACGATGAGAGCAGAGCCTCCAGCTCGTATTTTGATAAGGTTTCGGCCGACGAGGACAGTGCACGAGGCCAGAATAGGTACACTTTGGCAGGTCAAATAGAGACGCCCGGCACGCAAGTCACCCCGGGTAGCGCCAGGCTGGACGACAGCTTGTACTCTGATATTGACTACCGCCGTCGCTTGGAGCTGGGATCAAAACGACCGCATGACGACCCGGCGACCCCCTCGCTCGGCCTATCGAACCTGGCCCTCAACGACACGACAACGCCAATCACTCCTAGAGCAGCAGGCTGGACAACCTTTGCCTTCCAGGCGATAGGAGGGGTCGTGGGAAAGGTATGGGAATTCTGCAGGGGCGGCGCAGGTGCATTCCAAGGCTTCCAAGCGGGGGGCGGAAAGGCCTACGAGACGAATGGACAACCCATCAACACTCCGCTCTCAATCCGTCTCTCTACAGACATGCCGTCCTACTCTTACGAACAAGACAACCCTCTCAGTCCGCCCGGTGCTTTCCCCGTGGCCTCCGACGTGATTTCTTACATTCCCGATAGCATCCCAGACTACCAAGACCACAGGCAAGAGGAAATCTACCGCGGCTACGAGGAGCAGGAGCAACAGGAGGAGCAGCGTGTCCAACAGCAGCATCAGGAGCAGCAGCAGCAGCAGCAGCAGCAGCAGCAGCAGCAAGCCCTTCAGCGCGAGGAATCCCCAGACACAACGCCCGACCGACCTGCGGCCAAGAGAAGGCAGACGGGTACGATTGGAGAGTCGGACGAGTTAAGGCGGAACTGGGTCATGGTCGACGAGAACGAGGAGCAATCTCCAGCAGCGCGCCGGCCAGCGTTGAATACTAAGCGCTCATCGCTAACATCAATCCCTTCGTCTCGCCTGCCGGCCCGAAGTGCCAACATGGCTTCTCGTTTGCAGCAACCGCGTCCCTATTCGACCCCGACGAAAGTACCCGGTCCCATTAATCCCGCCGCACGCAGAATGAGCGTGGCTTCGCCGCGTTTTGGTTTTGAGCAGAAATCGGGCATCCCGCCACCACGCTCTGCATCGAGGTTGTCTATGGCCTCCAACGCCTCTTACGCGGGTGGCTCCATGGCATCGCCCACGTTAGGTGCCAGCGAAACCGCCAGCTTTGCCAGCCCACGATCTCCGTCGCGGTCATCACCAGCCACGCCGACTGTCGCAGTCAACGGCTCGCGAATACCGCAGCCGAAGGGTCTGGGTCTGGGTCTGGGTCCCAACCCATTTGCCAACATCCGCACGCTATCACCAAACAATCAGCGAATATCCCCCAGCCGACCAACGAGCCGCCACTCGAGCCACCACTCGATCCACCACACCCCGCTCACCCCGTCCTTCATCCCAAGATCGGGGACATCCTCAGCCATGGGCCACCGGCGAAGTGCGACCAGCCTCTCGGCGGGACGGAGCAGGCCCTCCGGCGTGCTAGACATGGAGTTAAGCCCGCGTCTGGATGATGAGGCCAAGAAGCTGGCGGCCAAGCGGGCGTCAGCCGAGAAGCGCAACACTTCGCGACTCGACAAGCTCAACGGGGAGCTGCAGGCGCTTATACGGCAGGGTCAGGCGGCTCTCGATACAGAATTTGATGTAGAAATGGGAGAAGATGACGGGTGGGATGAGGATTTGAATTGAGTGCTTTGATCTTGGTTGGCTGGTCATGTTCAATACACACATGTACTACACGAACACATAAGGGACTGGTTTTTGGTCTTATCCTTCCGAGCGGCTCGTTTCTCTCTTCGGCTGGTCTTCTTTCCGCAATGCCCCAACTCGTCCTTGAGCTCAGAAGGGGATGAAAGTCGACAGAGGTCTGATGGTACACAGCACAAAATACCCCTTCTTTCTCTGTCTATTGGTTTGCGTGGAGTTCAGGCTTGTTGTTTTTCCGACCAGGTGGCCGATCGGCTCTGACCAGGCCGGCGGGTAGGGTCGGGAAGGTTGCAGTTGTTTCTGGCTAGGTACATGTTGTATCAAATGGAGAATTCAATGTTGGATGCGCCGGTCTTCGTTGCTTCTCGCACATTCGAATGAAGTATCTTGGTGCTGGTGGAACTTGTGCTTACATGTATGCGGATGCACTTGCCCAGATGGAAATCAGGCCGCCTTGTGTATGGTCACTTCCGCCCTCCTGCTCTACAATCTTCAAAAGTTCTGTACGAAGCGTATCGAGATTCGATGCACTCGACTGCGAGTCGGTTACCATGTCATTGACCGGATCAGTAAACAGAACCCCGCGTCAACCTCAACCTCAACCTCTATAGATGGCCTCAAAAATACAACTTCTGGGGTCATCGGGCACTTGATACGTCCCCTCCAAGACAAACCTTTCGCTCGCCTGCACGAACAGCGCCGCGTACTCGTCCTTAGTCCGCTCTTTCGCGTTGAAGAGCGCCATCGTCATTAGGTCCATCTGTCTGCACACACACGCACACAGACACACGTGTTAGCCAGGGCCCAGCTCCGCGCGGGGTGCTGATTTCCCAGTTATCACTCACCTCATCGCCTTGGTACCAAGCCCGCCAGCCAGGTCCTCATACGGCGGCACGACGTACTCGCTGACGAGCACCTTGCTGCCCTCCCTGAGTGCGGGCAGCAGCGCCCGTAAGATGGCGACACACTCGGCGTCCGGGTGGTTGTGGAACACGTGGCGCAGGAAGTAGACGTCGGCGCCGACGACGGGCTGGGCTTTAAAGAAGTCGTGCGCCTGGTAGGTTACATTACCACCACCACCGCCACCACCACCACCACAGTCAGGTGGGAACTCGGCCGCCAGCCCCTCGACCACCCGCGGCAGGTCCTGCACGACGAGCCTGAACGACTGGTGCAGCCCCGCCAGGTCCCGCGCGAAGTGACCCCGCGACCCCCCGACGTCCACGACAGTCGCACCGAGGCGGAGGCGGTCGTTCCAGGGGAACGCGCGCAGGTCCGTGTCCTGCAGACGCTGGCCGCCGCGGCTGATGCCCTCCATACCGCGGTCAAAGATGCCGCGTAGGTCACGTGCAGCGCTGCTGCTGCTGCTGCTGCTGCTGCTGCTTCTGGCGGCGGTGCCGTCCATCCAGGCGTAGAAGGGCTCCGGCGTCCCGCGCGCGACGTTGTGGGCCGTCTGCGTCAGGGACCGCGTGGCCGGATGTGCCCGCAGCGCCGAGGGCAGGCTGGCGTTGGCCGGGTTGAAGACGGTCGCCAGCGTGCGCTGGAAGGCCACCGTGGAGGGGGAGCGGGCCAGGTGCGCTGAGAGGGCCGTGTGGCGGATGTGGCCGGCGGGCTGCTCGCGGAAGATGTAGTTTGTGGCTGCGTAGCGGAGGATGCGGGCTTTGTGGGAGTTTGGTGTCTAGCGGTTAGCTGGTGGTTCTTGTTCTGGGGAAGATTTCGTTAAGATGATTGAGACAGACACACTCAGTCTGTCTTCGTCGAGACCGCTGGCCTCTGAGAGCTCCCTGAATGTCGCCGAGCCGTCGATGGGCACGAGGCTGGCTATGTCGAACTCGGCGATGACGCCGAGGCTGGAGGCATCGTGCACCTGGACATTTGTCAGGCCCTATGGCAACTCATGACTCTGGATACTCACGGCCAGTCCCAGAAGCCCCAGAGCTTGGTGTGGGCCCAAGACAAGAGCTTCAAGCTCCCTCGCTGCTTCTGCCAGCTTCAGTGCTGAGTCTCCGTCGAGCACGGGCTCAGTTCCGGTTGCTAACACATCGCGAATAGATGGCATGGCTTTTCCTTTTGCCTGTAAGTCCTCTGTTATTTCCTTGGTGAGGCGAGATACTTCCTCGCCCAGCTCTGTGAGGTTTCGTCCAGACATCGTAGAATTTAATGTGCTCTTGGTGTTGTCTTATGCAAAGAATTGTAATCACAGGCGACTATGAAGTCAGCATAACTCCTTGTCAGCACTTATACGAAGCTTCTTGGCATATATTCAGGAGGGTAACAGTCCCGCACGCACTTACTAAGCCATCTCCTTGGGAGGGTGTAGATCGACGACTTGTGATACGGCACTTGTGCTGCAGAGTCTACATCATTTTAGGTATTGCAAACGAGTTCTTATGAACGACTTGATGGGATTGGGCAATCATTAGAGGTTTTTGGATGTATTTGCACCCTTCCTTCCTGGTGGCCCACCCAACAGGACAACGAGCGTCAACTGGTCTTCCATAACGCCTTTTCGTTTTCTAATTACCCTTTACATCACTGCTTCTATTTGCTCTTCTCTTTCACTGCCGTCTTTTCCATCCGGTCAATATGCGCATATACAAATGCGTATAAAATATCAAAAACTTCTGATGTCACAAAGAAGAAAACGACTATCGGCTCTGCGACCCTAGGGTAGCTATCGGGATAATGAAAGTACCGCCAGCAGAACAATACAATGGAGAGAAATGTGCCGAATGTTCGACAGAACCTGCGTATAGACCGTAAGTTTGAGTGCATACATGCTGGATGCCATTCATGGATATCATCCCTCAAATTGTCCAGGAACAACTCACCAAATACCCCATGAGTGTCCAAGGGTGTTATTTCGCCTCAGCAGCTGTGCCAGGGACGTGATACTGATCAGGAGCTGGTCGGAGTAGCCGAGGTAAAATGAAGCCGCATCCAGTCCTACGGTCTTGATGAAAAAGTAAAACGATGCAGTCACGAAACCGACGCCGAAGATCAAGACGAGCCCAAGATTGTTTGCGACCACAGGAGACTGTTTGAACTGGCGCGCCCCATACTTCCACGTGGTGTGGACGATGAAGACGTCAATAACCAACCACGGCACGAAGCAAACCACCTGGGCTACAGACGTGGGCATCGCCACGCCAAAAAGAAATTCCCATGCTATATTTCCCGCCCTGTATAACAACAGTCAATCACCAAAAATAAAGGCTGATAACAAAAAATCCCGGGCATATCTTAGACAACGTACAGGGCAAAAAGTGGCATGCCATAGGACTTGTCGCGGTATCCCTGGCGCACATAGAGGACATAGGCGATGGTCCAGAAGATCGAGACGCTCAAGATTAGTGAGTCTTGGACTTGCAAGTAGTATACCGGAGGCTGAATAGCTCTATCGACCGGGCTTAAGGGGAGGTGGTACGGCATCACGGCGACTGAACGGACAGGGCCAAACGTTGAAAAGATCCAAAGCTGCGTGAATGAGTGGGCGATCAACTTCGTCGTGTATTCGCAAGCAAGGAAGTTTAATAAGATAAAAACTATGTATGATACTTGTAGGGACAATGTGCTTTGTCAGGGCGACCACGTGCCCTCTAGTCAGCGTATAGCCGTGGGGCGTAGGCAGCTGCAACAGGCCGGGCTTTCCCCGACCCTCCCGCGAACAACTAGAACTTTCACTCTACGTACGAACGTACGTTTCTCAGCCAAAAACACTGCTCGACAACTACTACTGCATTACCCGGGGTCGGCGGTGGTGGCTGGCACTCATAGTAGACGATACTCGGGGTCGGCCCCCGCAGCCGGCACTCCTATTGGGCGTTACGTTACTCGGGGTCGACCCTCGTGCGGCTAACGTTGGCCTACCTAGCTCTTCAGGTCGGCCCACCCAGCTGTTCGCCTGTTTCCTTATATCCACCTAATATAAGACTTTTAGAGAAAGCAGCTAGTATTTTAATTAAACTTATTATAAATAAGATTTAGAAACTATATATATATATTATTAAATTATTTAAATTATTTAAAAAAAAACTATTTTAATAAAAAAGTAATATAATAATATATAATAAATATCTTTAAACGTTTAATTAATATTTTTAAATCTATATATAAAAGCTTATAATAATATTATTTATTTTATTTTTTTTAAATTTCTTTATTAAGCTGGAATAATACTAAATATTTAAAAAGAATAAGGTATAATATATCTTTTAAGATTAATATAATAAGTTTTACTATATAAAAGTTTTTATAATAACTTATTAATTTACTTTTATAAGCCTATCTATAATTAAAAGCTACTATTTTACGCTAATAGCTATAGCGTTAAGCTACGCTTAATCTATTTATACTAGTGCTATTAATAAGCTATTAATCTTAATATAAACCGGTTTATTAAAGTTAAAGTTATTATAGGCTATAAGCTAATTTAATATTATTAAGTATTACTAGTATATAAAAGTGCTATTACTATATAAATTAAGCCTCTCTTTTAAGTATAAGGTTAAAAGATTTATAATTATATATTTTTTTAAATTAAATTTTATTTAATTATATTATATTTTTATAATTAAGCTTTATCTTTTTTATTTATTTAAATAAAAGGTAAAACATTTTAAAAAATATATTAAATAAATAATCTTTTCTCCTTTTAGTTTATTATTAACCTTTACTTTATAAGTAATAAACTTTTTTATTTCTTTAAAATAAACCTTATATATTTTAAAAGTAATAATAAATATATCGATTATTTAAATAAGAAAGAGTTTTTTTCTTTATATTTGCTTACTTTAATAAGAAAGTCTTTTATTTAAGTAAAAGTTTATTTATTATAAATAAAGTTTATTTTTATAGCCAGAGTTGTGACATATATATATATATATTGTATACCTAATATATAAATATATAAATATATATATATATTTATATATTATATACCTAGGCATTTTTTATATATTATATATTATATATTATATTTATATATTAAATATTTATATATTATATATTTATATATTATATATTATATATTATATATTATATATTATATATTAAATAGCTTATATATTTATATATTTATATACTAGGTATACAATATATAATATACACTCTAAAAATAAATTTTAAAAATAAAATATCTAGCTTTATAAGGCAATTTTAGCTTATAAAAATAGCCTATTTAGTTTTATTATATCTAAATCCGTTCTAATAATATAAATACTAATACTTAAGTTAAATAAAATATATAATAATATTAAAATATATATATATATAGATTATATATATTCTTAAAAATAGAATAGCCAGCTATATTTAGCGGACTTAGCTGAATTTAACTATATATTTAGTTTTCCTCAATTTAATTCGGAATTAAAGATATTAATACTAATATCTAAGTTAGAAGCTATTAGGCCACCTATCTGGACCGTCTCTAAGCTTAGGAAAATTTACTATTTAACTATTAGTATTTTTATCTTTAGAAGGGATTTAGATATAAGGAAACTAAATAAGCCGTATTTACGGCCTAAATTAACTCTATATAGCTAGCTATTTTATTTTCAATTTCTATTTTTAAACTATATATTATATATTATATATCAGGTATATAAATATATAAATATATATATATATTTATATATTATATATTTATATTTTTTTT
>JALPVH010000236.1:0-42500 GCA_023242295.1 Diaporthe ilicicola
TATTATATTAATTTAAAAGATATATTATATTTTATTTTTCTTAAATATTTATTATTATTTTAGCTTAATAAAGAAACTTAAATAAATAAAATAATTAATATATTAACTTTATATTTATATATTTAATAATTTATATACTTTTATAACTATATATATATACTTTATATATATGTATACTTTATATATATATATACCTTGTATACCTGTATACTAGCTTATACTCACAACTCTGGTGGGGTCCCACTCTATCCATCTCCCATCGATGATTGGGCGGAAGCGACGCTGCTCCTCTCAACATCGCTCTTCGCGGCAGTACTGCGGTGCCCAACGACTTGGGATACGATGTGGGCAGGCTATTTAGAACCGGCCCAATTTCGCTCACCTCCCGCCCATCCGTGGGCAGCTACCCCACGACGTCGTTGTCCAGGTTCCAGTCACGTACCGGACTGCTTGTCAGCCTGCCCGCCTCCTGGCCTATCGCGGTCGATGTCCGGATGACTTCACTGACGTCTCACCGAAACGTACGGGATGTCAATCGCCGCTATGGTCACCCACCGACCAGGACGTGATTATGCCAATTGATCGCCCAGCACTGTGATCGGCGGATTCAAATGCAATGGAGCAGCGACGGCCGAGACGATACCCTGAAGATTTCGTGCCGCTTGCCCTCGCTGCCTCGCAACTCCATTGGCAGCGCCGACCATAGACGTGGAGCATCCCGGGAGCCCCCGTCGATACACCAGACAGCAATGCCCAGTCGAACCAAGACGTACACAAACACGCGTAATGTACTCACGGTGCCAGGGACATGCTACAAAACATCATCCGGTGTCCAGCCACACTGATCCGCCAGCGCCTCGGGTCTCCAACTTCCACCACTGGGAGACCAAAAGCAAGCGATGTTGTGTTGATCTATTGCCAGGGTCATAGCACCTAAGTACGCACCTCCGGGTCCGGCCAAACCTAGCTGGTACAGACTGTTTCAAGGCCTCGGCATCCACGAGGATGCCTGGGCGTGCATTCAACCACTGAAGTGCAGTATTGTGCGTGGTCTGTTGTGAAATGAGATCGCAACCGAGCAGCACACTGGTGCTCCAATGCAGTGGCCCATAGGGTTACCTAGACCGCTTGGCCAACAAAAACTTCAGGGCGGAGCTGGCAAGCAATCACTTTTCTTCGGCAGCGACACATGATTCGTGCTGCCGCCATCGTATGCGACATGGCGGCGGAGCGCCGCAGCCTTGACTTTGGAGGACCAGGACTGCTGGTTCCCTTGCCGTCTATGGCTGAAAACATCGGACGACGTCCGCGGCACAAAACTATCTTGGTCGAACCCTGTCAGATATCCATTACTAGCGAGGCAAGCGGTCTGATCCTGCTGGAATGTCCTTACTCCCCGATGCAACTCATCTGCGATGCACATGGCACACCTCGCAACCTTTTCTCCGCCTCGAGCAACCTTGACTCCCTCGTCGCCGCCAAGTTGTGGATGCGTGCGTAATCCGAAGACTGCCCAGAAAGGATATTTGGCCGCTCTATGAGCTTCCAAGCTGACCCTAGCTTGAACACGAAATGACGCTCGGCATTCCAGCATGACACGAGAGTTGGCCGATTTTGTCAAGTGCGCCATACTGTGAAGGCATCCAGTCTGACGATACATGAGGAAACCTACCTCGTCCGGTGTGGGGCTCCATACATCTGCAAGGCATCAACGTGGTAAAGGAAGGAACATGGCGTCCTGGCCGACTGTGAGTTTGCGATCAGATTCTGTTGCGCGCAAGCCATCGGCATCGGGGCCAGCAGCGTCATCTGCTCGCGAGTTCACCTGCACCTCGGTCAGCTCGGTGCAGCCTTTCAGCGTTACAGCGAGTTGTTAGATATCGGGATCCTGCTGGCTGGCTGGCTGACTGCCTGATGTTTTGACCCACGGAAGCAGAGGGATCGCCTGCCGTTCTGTACCACCGAGCCACGGTCCAATCCCAGGTCAGGAGTAACTTGAGTAGTCTACCATCCACGGCGACTTGCCCCTGACCCGCTCCGGCCAAATCGACATGTCTCAACGCAAGTTTGCTGCAACGGCAGGGTAGTGAGGCACATTTAATCTATCATACCCCCTTTCTGCAGCGTCATCGAAATGGATGCAGGTCTCAACAGCGTGAGGGGCATGGCTCATTAGATTTGAACGCCATTTCCGGCATACACGGAGCATCGACGGCCCTCAGCGGGGAGCCACCAGAAGCCGCCCTTGAGAGAGGGGCCGGTGGTCACCCACAGCTCGGATCAACTCCCATCCACAGTTCCCTAGCCTCGAATGTCCAGCACACAGTACACCGCTTCTTCCGTTGTTGCATGTTGGTCCTTGGTCAACCTCTGTTGCGACCCTCGTAATTGTGACATCCTGAGGGGTGAGTTGGGTACTTTTGGCTGACGATCTCGCGGCAACCCTAGCCAACTCTCTCAACACCGGTCGACTTATGCCGAGACTTAACCAAGCTGTCAGGTAGCTGCACGCTGTGACGCAAACCTCCTGAGCGAGCTCTGCGCTCCATTCTCCATCGGACCGCAGTCTCAGTCGGTCAGGCTGCGGGCTAGCGAGCCAAAGCCCACATGCTTGGCTTAACCGATCATCAGCCTAGCCCTCCCCCTTCATGCAATCACACGACTGATCCACCTGCTTCGGCGGTAGACTACCTTTCTCCCTACGGGCTTTACTGACTCGAGCCCAAGTCCGATCAATCTGCAGGAGGAATCTTGGACGCCAATCCTCCAAACCCATCCTGTTGGATCTTGGTTGTAGCAAGGTCTACGGCGAACCTCATCGTCCTATGATGATTCCAGTCTCCCATCCGACAGAGAAGACCGTACAGCGTCCCCGCTATGAACGTATCCCCGGCACCTATAGCGCTGCAAGTGGCGCTCTGTCAGCTATCTGCTCTCGGTCCTGATTGTGGGCACTCGGTAGTGGGCCTTTTGCAAGTGAGAGGGGGGCCAGGGGGGAGGCCATACTCGACAACCTGAACGGTCATGCTGGGCTCTGGCGAGACGTTGAAGATTTGGTGCGTTGCGAGTGACAAGGCAGTGGCTCCTTTGGCGCCCCAAGTACAACAGAGGAGTGACCTGTTGGTGCATCAGTCCTGGTGTGACATCTGGCACTCCGAGGTGAGCAGGCTGCTATGGACCACAGCTGGACTTACGCCTTGGGTGTCCGCACGCCTTCGCCTGTCAGACATGCCTCAGCGCTTGCGTATCCCTCTCTCTAGCCACCATGAATCCGCTGATCAGCTTTGGTCACCTTCGTTCTTTGCCAGCTGGTCTTTTCACGGAACACCCGGTTCGACTCACCTCAGCCCAACTTCTGGAATAAAACACAACGTCAGCCTCGGCGGCCAGCTCACGCAGGCCTTCCCTCGCGGGCTTCTCGACCTCGACGCTGACGCGAGACCGCGGATAGGCGTGGCGCAGGTGTTGGATGCACTGAAGGCTCGTGTCTGGGATCCGACCCTGCCGCCCCTTTCTTTAGCCATGGCTATTCGGCTGCCGAAGCGCATGGTGTGAGCAGATCCTGCCTGCGCCTGACGCCTTCCTCTTTATCGTACTGCCAGGCTCTCGGTCATACACATACCTCAAAGTGCCACCACAAGTCTGCCTCATCTTCGTTGGGGAACGAGTGCGCGATGTCAACAAACTCGTCTATTGTCATGTCGTCCAGACTGTTGTGGTTCACAATAGTCCGAGTACCCGTTGCCTGACTAGACATTATCCAACTGCTGGCTGCCTCCGTTTGGTCGTCTCGGTAGATGCAGCGGCTCAGATCGACTGGCGAGTCTGGCCCAAAAGACGAGGACACTTTCGTAGTGGCTGCCGCGTTGCGGTTCGGAAGCGTAGCGACGAGGTGGAGTGCGAGCTGTGGTGGCGATGACGGCGGGAGGAACTGTTGCAGCACCTCGAGTGAGTTGCCGCCATTCCCACCTCGTCGGACTGTCAGGTTTGTGGCGCGTAGTTTGGCATCCTCCTCGGGGTAGTGGGGGACGCTGGAGGTTGATTACAGATGGGTGAGCGGGCAGCCGGCCTTGACAACCCACAGGCGAGCGAGATCTCACCTGAGAATGGTGTCGAGGTAGCACGCACCGACCATGACAAGGTGCTTCATCGTGGCTCTCTCAGCTGCCGCTGGGGGCTTGCCTCGATGCGTGTTTCTTCTCTGCCTACAGCTCGTTCCTGAGGTCTCGCCCGGGCGCTGGTGGCACAGTTGCAGTGGGCTCCTGCAAGTGCACAGGTTCACGTCACAGCCATCCACATGCGGTTTCTCGCACGGTGCTTTCTCAACTGCTCGCAATGGGAGTCATGGGAAGACGCATGACACGATCTGGTTTCTGCGGCACTTTTGCACTTCGTTGCGGTAGCAGACGAGTTTGTGTTGTGTCGTCAGCAAACCGAGGCAGTCGGATGGGCGGCACGCTTGGACTCCACATTTGCCTTGGACCACTCTGATTGGTTTGCGAGTCTGGGACTGTCGGTAGATACATGGTGTGAGTGGTGTGCGTGGTGTGCGTGGTGTGCCGTGGGCTGCGGCTTGAGCTCGAAGTTCAACGGCTTCCCACAGTTACCCACCTCGCCAAAGAAGCTGCTGTCAACAAGCCAGAAAATACGGAAAGACGAATTCGAGGCTGCGACCTGGCCCGCGAGTGCGGTCTGCAGCCGTTTGGAACATGCGTCCATCGCACGCGGCCTCCCAGGCTGGGTGTGCGATCCACGCGGTGGTGGCAACGGCTTCTGTTTTCCTTGTCAGGTCGCCGGCGGCTTGCTGCACCGGAGAAACCCTCTCGATGGTAAAGACCTGTCCGGTACCACCGCAGAATGTGCGGGCTGGATGAGACAGGTCGGTCTTCTCAGAAG
This sequence comes from Diaporthe ilicicola, assembly GCA_023242295.1. Lineage (NCBI taxonomy): Eukaryota > Fungi > Ascomycota > Sordariomycetes > Diaporthales > Diaporthaceae > Diaporthe > Diaporthe ilicicola. The sequence continues at coordinate 4,897 of JALPVH010000236.1, forward strand.
GAAAGAGTGAACTCCAAATAGCACTGTTTGCACGGTCAGTCTCACAATGGCACGATGGGTAGGTCATTGAGGTGAGCAGTCTTTTCTTCTGCTGATCCTCCGCTCCTTCCGAAGAGCAGATCGACTGCGCGGCACGGCACGTCCAGGCCCATTGATGCCATATTTGTTATGTGTCGCATTGCTAGCACGATCAGACCCTCTGCGCCACACACTCAGCATAATTTCCAGAGAGCGACTCGCGGCGTCCCTGGGTTTCAAGAGTTTCGGTGAAGGGCAGGCCGTGCTGCAGCCAACAGCTATGTATTGCAATTGGAAGCAGTGGTAGGAGGGAGCATGATTCACTTTGCTGTGGCACCCTTAGGAGCGGCCACTTCCTGCCCTGGCGTGACTTGAGCCAACACAGGCGGTGTCAGCTCGCATCCGGGGTTCTCGGGGAACCACATCTTGCGCGTTGGCTATCAAAGGATCGACTTGAGGTGGCTGGAGCGGTCTTGACTTTGTTGCTAGGACCATGACCGTGTGGTCTGGTGTCATAGCATTGGCACTCGACGTTATGTCCTCGGCTGGTGCCCTGGGCCCGCTTGTTTGGGCACGATATCGTATGCTTCGTCAACTGCGGACACAGCCCACACTGATGATCAGTGCCCATCTCCATCTGGTCATCACCGACAAGTTTCTGCGTCTTGAGAGGCTTCACTAGGGGGAAACAACCATGGCGGCAAAGCGGCTTGAAAGGAGCCATAGTGTGGGCGGGCACTGCTTGCCCTAGTGTCCATCATATATATGTACGGGATCGAGTGCATAACTAATTCTACGCCGACTTTCTCGCCATTCTTGCTTACAACATGTCTGTCAAACGCTTTGAGATCGAGTTTCTCGGATGATCCGAGGCATACGAGAAGACAACATGCCGGTGGAAGTGACCTCCCCTTTAATGTGCGAGGGGGATATCTAGTTCATTTGTGTAAGTTCCACTTCGACAACCCAGTGACAAACTGCATTGCCAGCTGAACGATCACTCTAATGAAACATCTCTGGCTGTTGCCGTAGTTTTCCCTTTGGAATGCCACTCGGCTGAGGAGAGGAGGTGGTGTTGATCGTAAGCAACAAGCCGGCTGCACGGCCCGTACATGCGCCCAGGTCGACGACACTTCACACCGCGGCCACCGCTCAGCCGAAGTTTCTCCGACCAGACCCTCAACGATTCTCCTGCCATGCTGAGAGCACACGCTCATGTCGCGCCATCACTTTGACGACTATTGTGTTGTTACTCCTTTCTAGCTACCAGATGTCAGGTATATTCGAGCAAGTGCTCGTAAGCCGGCAGTGCGTCAACAACTCGACTGCGACACATCGCTGACAGACGACCGACATGGCCACATCTACACAAACAACCACGATCGAGGCCCACCCTGGCGAGGGTGTCGAACATCATGAGCTTCGCCAGATCCGCAGGCCCGTAGGTCCCATTCCCATCAGTAATTCGACGACTGGTGCGGAAAGAGGTAGATCGTTCCTGGGGGTAGCAACGGGCTCAACACCGGCGGGGCAAGAACAGGAGCAGAGCGCCCCGTCGAGCACATCACCGCAGCCGTGGCTGAAGATCTTTGGTGTGGGCTTCTCGTTCTTCTGTGCAGGTATCAACGACAGCACTCTGGGGCCATTGATCCCCTACTTGCTGACCTCCTTTTCCATCGGCACTGGCGAGGTGGCCGTTCTGTAAGGCCAATCCATGCCCGCCTGATGCTTCGGAACAACATTTTTACGTGTTGCGCAAAGGATACATAGCGAGCCTGACCCTGTTCTCCTTCAGGTACGCGTGCTCATTCCTGGGCTGGCTCATCGGCGCGCTGACCAGCCCGGTCCTCGCGCCGCAGCTGGGCCTGGGCCGGCTGCTCTGGGCCGGCGCCCTGCTCCAGCTCGCTGCGCAGGTGCTGCGGCCGTGGGCGTGGTCCGGCCTGCCGGTCTTCGCCGGCTCCTCCTTCCTGCAGAGCCTGGGCACCGCCTACCAGGACGCCCTGGGCAACACCTTTGTCAGCGGCGTCGGCGCCGCGCACAGGTGGCTCGGCTTCATACACGCCATGTACGCCCTGGCGCTGCTCGTCGGCCCGCTCCTGGCCACGGCGATCGCGTCGAATGTGTCGCCTGGTAGCGGTGCCTTTGTCGGGGGCGACGAGTCGTGGAAGAGGACGTACTTCGTCGCTGTTGGCCTCGGGGTCGTCAATCTTGTGTGGGTTATGGTTGCTTTTAGGGATACGCTGTGGGTGTCTAGACGGGTTGACGCTGTGTCGAGGGCTGGGGACGAGGAGGGGGCCGGTAGGGCTGTGGGTGAACAACAGCAGCAGGACAGGCAGACGGCGTTGTCTGCTTTGCGGGACATGGGCGCCATGTTGAAGTTGAAGGATGTTTGGCTCATCAGCCTGTTCTTCTTCTTTGCTCTCGGAGCTGCCCAAACTGCGAGCGGTGAGTGAACGCTCCGCACTGATATAGACTGCATGCACAACAGCACCCTGCTGCTCTGAGCTCTGCAAGGCGGCTGACTAGACCTGCCAGGCTGGGTCGTTGCCTATCTCGTCGCTGTAAGAGGAGGAGATATTTCCAAAGTAGGCTATGTGCCGTCTGGTCAGGCTGCCGGAACATTGCTAGGTCGCCTCCTGCTCCCAGAACCAACCCACCGGTTTGGAGAGAAGCGAATGCTGCTCCTGTATTTTGTCGTCAGCATCGGTCTTCAGCTCATGTTCTGGTTGGTGCCCAACATTACTGCTGATGCCACAGCTTTGAGTCTCATGGGTTTCTTTCAGGGTCCTTTCTTCGCAACTGTAAGTGTTGGGGGCGCTTTGTGTTATAGCCACGTTGTGCCAGGCAAAGCTCTAACAGTGGTTTGACGCAGGGAGTCTCGGTTGCGTCGAAGCTTTTCGCACGGAAAATCCAAGCGGCAGCTCTCAGTCAGATATTGCCCCCCCTCACGATCCATCCCTCTGCATCAGTGACCAGCATGACTTATCGATATGTTGCTATCAGGTTTCATCTTTGTGGTTGCTCAGGCTGGTGCTGCTATCTTCCCTTCGTTGACGGGCCTCATTGCTGGGCGAGCCGGTGTGCAGGTATTACAGCCAATCGTGCTGGCTCAACTTGTGGTAGCGACTATCTTCTGGTCATTGGTACCTAAGGTCCAACAGCGCAGGGAATGAAATTGATAAGTACGAGATTCTTTCCAAGAGTGTGATACTAGTGTACCAGACACTATGTTCCTCGAATATTAAGCTCTGAGAGTATAGGTCTGACGTTTCCAAAACAGTTAGAAGATAGGTAGTTAAGTATTTTCGTCAACTCATGCCCTGCTACCATCCCATGTACACTTGTGATACTGGAGATTCTGACTTCTCCACTTGGTGCTCTCTTCCAATTGCCACTGAGAACATTAAATACTGCTGTCTTTCATACACAAATTCTTGACATATGTAGGTAGGTTGGACTTGGTTGTTCCTAGAACCTGAGAAAAGATTGCCACACAATTGGAAAATAACAGATATCTTTACGTTCCACTTCCATGGCGTCTTCCGGTGATGTCTATCTAGGAAGTCAGGAAATATTCAAACGAATAAAGAGAGCTCTTTGTAAACTCACTGATCGCCAGAGATTACGTCCATACAACACTATTGACATGATATACAAAATCCTCGAAACATGTTGATGCAGATCTCTCGTATTAAAGTCCGCAACCTCAATATTCAACGCCCCAGTATTATATGCCAATAGGGGAGCTCTGAAGTTGCAATTGGTTCTCTGACCCCATACCGAGGTTTCGAATCCTGGAGACCAGGGCCTGGCAGATAGAAATGTGACAAGATGCAATGAGCAGGCAGATTCTCGCATCGCAGCAACCCACCAAACCTTGGGTGCCCTAAACTCTTCATGGAAGCCCGTGACATCGCCCCGCCCTGCCAATGCATCGACAACAGGCAAATATGCATTGGTCACGGTGGAGCGGAATATGCGCCTTCTCCCCAGTTTTGTGATGCATAACATTCCGCTTTCTGGTTGGGAATTCGGCAAGGAATGTCTTCGACGAATCTAGTTCACATGTGCTCAGCGGCTGGCCCATCAAGTCCTCTTTGCCATTGATACTTGTTGAGTGAATGACACAGCTCGTCGCTTCATTCTAGGCGTCAATTACACTGTCAACCGTATCGCTTAACGTTGCAATGAATTTGAAGGGGCGATAAGGATAGTTCAATATGTTCGGATTCTCGATCTGCTGGACCTCTCTGCTGGTGTTACCGGCTGCTGTGCTGGTGTGTGTAGCCCCAAAGATGGCGCGAGTTTCTCTAACGGTGCTCTTAGATTCGCTGCGCGTATCTCATCTGGTTCCATCCGTTGTCCAAGTATCCAGGGCCAAAGCTTGCTGCCTGCACAGAAGTGAGCAACTCCGAGTCTTTGACCGGATCTTACGTTCGTCGCTGACTTCGACGACACAGCTTTGGTACGCGAGGAGCTGGACTGGCGGTAAATGGCATGACAGCATCAACAAGGCTCATCGAACCTATGGTGAGTGGTCCTCGTGGTTTGAGGAGTGGATTGGGGGGGGGGGAGCTAAAGAGGTCGACTGTGCAGGCGATATCATTCGGATCGCGCCGAACGAGCTGTCATTCGCATCTGTGCAAGCATTCAAAGACATCTATGGGGCCCCATCTAAGACGCGGAAGCTGTTCCCCAAGTCGGACCTATTCTATGACACCGGGATACAGAGCATGGTCTTTGAGATGGACCCAGAGGAGCATGCTAAGCAGTACAAGCTTTTTGCACCGTCGTTCCGGACCTCCGCTGTGCGCTCCCAGGAGTACGTCGTTCAGGACCACGTTGACCAATTCATCTCGCAATTGAAGACCCGTGGGGAGGCGGGAATCGATGTGACGGCGTGGTTCGAGTGGCTGGCCTTCGACATCGTTGGCAAGTCTTGCTCGTGTCTCTGCACTGAGCTACGCCCATGCTAACATGGCATATCCAGGCCAGCTAGCTTTTGGAGAATCCTTTGGCGCTATTCGCAGCGGCGAGCCGAATTACTGGGTCTCTCTACTCCACGGCGCGACATATGGCAGCAGTGTTGGGCTGTTGGCAAAGCGGATAGCCATTCTGGGGCCGATCCTGCGCTGGGCGCCGCGCTTCTCCCAGGGGGCCGCAGATGCCATCAAGGCCATGGAGCAACACGCAGCGCTCACGCTCGAGAAGACAAGAGCGAGGATACAGATGGGCAACGAGCATGGCGTAGAGGACTTCCTCGCGCCAGCGATCGGCAAGCTCAGCGAGGAGCAGCTTGCCCACCAGGGGTCTGTGTGAGTAACCTGACGGACCCCTCCCTTCCGCTCACCACTGCACACATCTGCCACGGCTAACGACAGGGACGGCCGCGCAGTTTCCTCACAGCCGGCGCCGAAACCAGCGCCACCGCCCTCGCCGCCGCGGCGTGGTTCCTCTCCAGGCCGGCCCACGCGCAGTGCCTCGCGCGGCTCCAGGACGAGGTGCGCAGCGGGTTCGCGAGGCACGAGGACATCACGGGCGACGCCGTCGCCCAGCTGCCGTATCTCAACGCCGTGCTCGAGGAGACGATGCGCATCATGCCTCCCTCGCCCGTCGGCCCGCCGCGGGTCAGCCCCGGCGAGACGGTCGGCGGGGTCTACGTCCCCAAGGGCGTGTACGTATCCGCCGACATCTGGACCTTCACGCGGGACCCGCGGAACGTGGAGGGACCTGTTGGGCCGGACGTGTTTGAGCCCTCGCGCTGGATCGAGCCTGGTAAAGTGCGGCCTTACTCGGCGCCTTTCATCATTGGGCCGAGGATGTGTGTTGGTGTCAACCTGGCGTGGATGGAGATGCGGATCACGCTCGCGAAGATGGTGTACGTGTTCGACTGGGAGTCGATCGGGGAGGTCGAGGGAGGTGACTGGCTGGAGCAGTGCCAGTTGCTGCAGTTGTGGAAGAAGCCGAAGCTGATGATCCGTTACACTCCAAGGACAAAGGTTGCGTAAAGATGAACAGTGTCAACGGATCGACCCTCCTTCGACTAGAAAATCGACCAGATCTGCATTGACGTCTGCTTGTCAACCTGCAGCATCAGTGTCTATGCGGGGAAGTACGGCGATCGCCTTGCGTGATCAACTTGTGTGATCGCAATGTCTTACCCTGAGTCCTGAGTCCCTGAGTCACCAGCAGCATGCGAGTGGACTGCTGCACCACAACCTCGCCTCCAGGGCGAGATGCCCGCCACGCCCGCGTACCGCAGGGCCCCAGCGATCCCTTGACAACATATCAGTGGGATGTGGTAGTCTAGAAATTCGAGGTGCAAGGTGGAAGCCAATCGTTGTCTTCACCTGCCTCGCGTCGCGAACATGCAGGCAGACAGCGTGGCCAGTCAATGTTTACGGGCGCGTCCCAACTGGCTGCCTCGTGCTGAGAGTCGACTTCTTGTAGCGTGTGCGAGTGCCAACCTTGACTTCCCATGTCTCAGGATTTGTGTCAAAGAAATTGAAGGAGAGAAGGAACGTCATTCCGTTGCAATTGGTATGGTTTGGCCAACTGGTCTGATCGATGTGTGATTATGGCTCAGTACCAGCTGGCGAAGGGCCAGTGACGAGAGTCTTTGCCATTCCCAGGCGCACAGGAGTCGTCTAGGACGTGTTTGCAGCGAAGGGGCACGGTCTGCTAGTCAGGACTTGCACTCAAGAGGTCACCCTGCAGTACGGTTGATCAAGAACACCAGGGCGTTCTGGGCCTTGGCGGCTGTGACGCGTCGAATCGCGTCGCCCGTGGCAACCTGCACTGATCCTAAGCTACACTAGATTCAAAGAGCGCCACGTGCAAAGGGCAGGCCAGTGAAGGACAGTGCTGTAATTTGTGCAAAAGCTACGTTATTGAGTGGTACGAGGGCAAGGTATGTTGACGATTGGTGATGGTTTCTTCATGATGTCACCCGCAAGCGGGAGAGCAAGATGAAAAAAGAGGTCATCAGACAGCTGATTGGGATATCAAAAATTCCGCCCAGGTCGGCCCCGAAGGACAAACCAGACTGGTCAGCGCCACGATGTGCTATGCAGGCTTTCCAACCTAATTACAGTGATTCTTGATCCACCGTAATTCAGACCTGGAGGTATGTTAGCAAATTTCGTTGAACTTTTTCATCATACATAGGGAGGAAGGACTAACAAGGTAAGTATGAGAGAAGGGAAAAGAGAGAGAAGAGAAGGAAGAAGGCGGGAGGGTGGCCGCGTTTATATATTCAGAGGCAGGGAATTCTGCCACCTGCGCGTCCGGTTTTTGACCGCCTGCTGCCTTGGAGCTAGGGCGCTGGCGCCTGGCTGATTGGCTGCCTGGTCCGAGCGCAGCTGCAGCACAGTCAGCTGTCGACCTGGGGGTGGAGGTGGTGAGGTGGTGAGGTGGTGAAGCTGGCCAAGAGTGCATGCAACCGCAGAAACCATCGTGATATTCTATTTTGAGGCTCTTTCGATGGGCCATACACTAAAGGAGCTTAGTTGCTCGGGCCGAACCTTGGCTCGGTCTGCCTCCTTCCAAGGCTGAGCTGTATCTCCGTACCTCGCGCCTTCCCTTGGATGCTCGCTTGTCACCACGCCTGCGGCTACAGTACAGCTACACCTAGACACGATTGGTCCCCCCAATCACAGTTTGGGTGACCTTCCGTCCATCCATGCGCATCCGACCCTGCAACATCGCCTACACAACAAGCCCACCTTGGTGAGCCGATGGAACACCCTCAGGCACATCCCGAGGCACTCCCTAGCACAGCATTGAAGCATCAGTGACCGTGACCGTGACCGTGACCGTGATCGTGACAGCAGCCACCAACCATGGGCAGACACGGCCCCCTGACGTCCATGGCGCTGGGCCGCTCGCCTTACGACGATATCGTCATGGGCGAGGGCGAGGGCGACCCGCGAGCCCCCCTGCAGATGTACGACGAGCGCGGGCGGCCCGTCAACCCGGAGACGCGGCGCATCAACCGCGACGTGATCCGCTCGCACAACGAGGTCATGCTGGTCATCGGCGTCGTCGAGGCCGAGAACAGCATCGACGAGGTCCGCGCCGAGCGCGCCCGCCACATCGCCCACCTGCAGCACGACACCCGCCTGGCCCGCCGCTTCGAGTGGGCCTCGCGCGCCTGCGAGCTCGCCGGCGTCTGGGGCGTCGCCGGCCTGCGCAGCCGCATCCTGCTCTACCGCGAGTACGCCCACGTCCCCGTCTCGCGCCTGATCCAGCACGAGCTGCAGGCCCGGTCGCTGCGCCAGCTGTTCTGGGACGGCCTGCCGGCGTTCGTGGTGGCCAACGCCATGGAGCTGCCCTACTTTGGCCAGCGCATCATGAGCAGCACTGCTCTGAAATGGGGCTTCACCTACGTCCAGGCCATGCTCAAGATCTGGATCTTCCTGTCGCGCACGTCACTGTTGCCGGCCTCGAGCTCATCTTGGTTCCCACACTGGAAATACTTCATCCCCTTCACAACATCATCTTTCATTCCGCCATGCCCACCGCCGAGCACTCTCACTTCCCGCTCTGTGATCTCGTGGCTGGGCAGTGTCGCGCTCAGTGTAGCTCCTATAATGGGACTTTGGTTCTCGGAGGGTCTGATAGACTGGATGAGGGAGTTCTTCTACGAGGTCATATATGAGCTTCTACCGAATCCGTCAGGCCCAGAGCTGCCGCCGATACCAGCAAATCTTATCGTCCAACGTGCCTCGACCAACCCGGACGATCCTATCCAAAGTCAGACACAATCAGGCCCGGTCCCTCTCTCAAATACTGTAGAAGCCGTACCAGTGCGTGTTGGGCCAGCCGAATCAGAAGGAACCACTCCAGGTGATGGAAATGTATGGGAGGTTCCCCAGACGACGGAAACACCTGCTCAGCCAGAAGCAGACGCGGATCCTGGCACCGGAGAAGGCAGCCAATCTCCTCCTCCCCCCAGAAACAACGGCGCCGGCCGCCCCGACACCCGTCGCCGTCCCAGCCACCGCCCACAAGCGCCCCAGAATGCCGACGCGGACGACTTCACCGACGACGACGAGGACGCCAACGAGATCGTCTCGGCCACGCTCATCAGCTTCGACGTCGAGAACAACCCCGAGAACCCGGACCCCAACGACGCCAACATCCCGCCGGGCGTCTGGTCTGCTGAGCTGAGGCCCAACCCCGGCAATGAGTCGCAGGGCGGCGGCGGAGGGGCCGCCGGCGACCGCGACGGCGAGGACCGGCCCCGTCGCCCGCTGAGGCTGTACAGGGACAACGCGCTCACAAGGCTGCCCGCGACGCTGGCGGCCGACATGCTCGCGCGCCGGGCCGCGTCGCTGCTGCTCGCGCCGATGGAGGCAATGGTGCTCAGGAACATCGCCGAGTGGTGGTGCCGGCCCAGGGGCCTGTCGACCGCGGCCATTTGGGGCTTCTCGCGGGGCACGGTGCTGAACCTCTTGGGGGTCGAGATTGTTCACTTCCTGCTGGACGCGGACATGTGGGCGTCCATCTCGATGGTATCGAACGAGTTTGTTGTCTCGTCTGCGGAGTGGGAGAAGATGCAAAAGGAGGAGCAGGAGAGGGTGCAGCGAGAACAACAGCAGCAGCAGCAACAACAACAACAACAACAACCAGTGAATAATGTTGGCGAGAGGCTCGATAGCACTGGCGCCAGGAACGGGCCGGCGGGTTAGGGACTCGGGTTCATGACTGCGCTGGAAAACTATTGGACCCGTCCTCTCACGAGCCTCCTGCCGGCTCTCCTCAATAGCCGTGACCGAGCACTCCGCCTACTCTACTGGCAAGGTGCCCCAGATGAGCAGGGCGGCCCCGCAGAGGAGTCAACCCGCCAGTTCTGGCCGGGCCCCGCCCCTTTCTGGGAACTCTTCACTTCAGTAGGCAGCGGGGAACACAATTTGTCTGAGTTCCCGCAGGAAATGGCAGCTCGCTATCCTGAACTGCAGGATCGTATCGCCTTGAGAGACGCGATGAGGGTGTGGCGGGCAGAGGAGACTGTTCCTTGGAAGCAGCACCTCTTAGATGGGTTTATCGCGGAGCTTGGGAGGCCGCACTCGAGAGCCGGGATTTTTTCTGGCGTTAGAGAGCCCGGGCCGAGGGACATTGGAGGAATCGAGGACGGATTCCCAGTTGAGATGGAAATTGATGGGTAACAGCCGTGGCAATCCAATCGGACAGATTTTTGGCATGCATCGCGGAGGACCTATTCACTAACCAAGTGAGAATGGGGCAGTATCTAGCAACTCTTGTCCAATTACTACGCTGGCTATGATGAATTAGCACCACAGTAAACACCAGTTGAATGTCAAGTGATGAACTTGTTGCTGCTGCCTCTGCTGCGGTTTGACGTGTGCAATAGTCGTATCCTTCGAGAACTCGGAACATTTGACAACGCTACTTACATTGCCCTCTTCTGCTTGGGGGCAAGCCTTGTCATGGTAGGTCAACGCCGAGTCGGCCAGGTGAGGTTTAGAGAGGAGAGATGGTCTTTGCCTGTTGACTAATTAAACGTGGCCAAATCGATACTTGCTATCTCCATCTTGCTTTTTAATTTCCATCGCATCTACCCAAGGTTGTTTCAGTGTTTGGTGTGATTGGGGGTGGGGTTCTCCTATCGCCTCCTCCGTTATCACACGCTCTAGTGATGACCTCACCGTCTTTTTATATTAAACAACCTCTATTCCGCTCCCTCAAGAGCGTCTCACATCCTCCGAGACGTGTGAGTCTTACTTAGCTGTACCAACTTACCTTGAAGTTTGTTTCCTCTTGAATACGGATGCTCGAGTGACTGGAACAGGCACGACCCTTTTTTTTTTTTTTTTGCTTTTCCACCCCCCCTCCCCCGCTAAGAATGGGCGAGAACGCCCTGCGAGACCACAGCACCCAAGACACCTTGCCATCTCGCTCGACAGCAATCAGCAACGGTGACGGTGCAGACACGGAGACGGGCCCGCTCCTTGCCTCCTCACCCTCGACCACTCCTCCGGTGACTAAGAAACACCTCACCCTCCTCAATGGCCTCGCGCTCGTCATCGCCCTGCAGATCGGCAGCGGCATCTTCACCCTCCCGTCGCAGGTGAGCCAGTCCGTCCCGTCGCCTGGCGCGGGGCTACTGGTCTGGCTGCTCGCGGGCCTGCTGGTGTGGACCGGCGCCGCAAGCTTCATCGAGCTGGGATGCAGGGTGCCGAGCAACGGGGGCATCCAGGAGTACGTGCGTGTTGCGTATGGCCGTGGGGGTGCTTACGATGTTGATGGCAATGACGACGACAGTTACCATGACCAGGAGGAGGAATGTGCTGAAGGGGACGAGCGTCATGGGAACTACGCAGAAGCGGCAGCGGCCTTGAGACCAGCAGCGACGACGAGGCCTGCGAAGCGTCAAGAAGACCAGGTAGGCCCAAAGGGCGAGCTCGCCGGCTTCCTCTTCACCTGGCAATGGGTCCTCTTGGCCAAGCCAGCCGCCAACGGCGCAATCGCCACCATCGCGACGAACTACCTCACCCGGCCGTTCCTCCCAGGTCCCTCCTCCCCTGCCTATTCCGCCGAAGGCCTCTCGCCCCTCGCCAGCAGGCTGACGGCGCTGGCATGCATGGCCTTAATCACGGCCGTCAACTGCCTGGGCGCCACGTCGGGCGCGAAGGCGGCCAACGTGTTCCTCATGCTCAAGCTGTCCGCCCTCGGAAGCATCATCCTGGTGGGCTTGTTTGCCCTGGTCACCGGGACGCGGGCGGATGGTGTCCCTGCCTCGGGGACCGGGTGGTTCGGGCAGTCTGAGGAGGACAGGGACACGCCGCCGTGGCAGCTCCTTGGAAATTTCGTCACGGCTACGTTTGGCGCTGTGTTTTGCTACGGTGGCTGGGAGACGGTATGAAATCTTTTCCCCGACACACTGACCGAGAGTGAATCGGGGCATCTGCAAGCGGCTCACATCGAACAAACGGTGGACGAGACGGGATAAGATCATGATACAAATTCTGACAACGTGACGCACATCAGATCGGCTTCGTACTGGGCGACATGGCGCATCCGGAGCGTGACCTACCTCGCGTCATTTCTGGCGCCATGATCACGGTCATGACCGGCTTCATTCTGATGAACGCCGCTATATACATCTGTATACCCTTCGAGGTCATTCGGACGAGCAGCACCGTCGCCGTGGTACGTAGCACCTTCCGCCCACGCCGACTCTGCCACTGCACATACCGCCGTGATCATGCGCCCACCCGTGCTCCATCCCTACCAGCCCACCTAAACGAGGGGGGATGGGGCTCGCCCGACTACTTGGGATGGCGCGGGCTCCCCCTTCCGGCGGGCGAAAGCTTGGCAAACACATGAGGGTACCAGGCGGGCAGGGGATGGGAGGGAATACTTGTCATCATTACACGCAAACACGAATACACAAAAGACCACCTGCTAACGTGCCACCGTGGTGGCGTGCGCAGGAGTTTGCACAACGCACTTTGGGCTCTGCGGCAGCCGGAGTCGCCTTCTCTGTCGTGGTGTCTGCGTCGGCCCTGGGCGCCCTGAACGCAAACGTGTTTGCTACGGCCAAGCTCTGTGTCGCGGCTGCTCACCGTGGATATTTTCCCGCGGTCCTGGCGAACTTGCACTGCAGATCTGAGGCTGACGAAGGCGAGTACCTTGAGGCCGCCCTGGTTGGCGTGAATCGCCCTGTGTTCTCTGTCCTGAAGACCAGTGTGACTTGGTTCGCCGAGGCAACGAGGGAGTTACGATGGAGGAGAGGTGTGCCGGTGTGAGTCCCATCTCTGTCCTGCCTCAATTGATACTCGTTGCCTGGGAGAAGGATATGTAGAAACGAAGAGAGAAAGAGAGACGCCCGGTATGCTCAGCCTTCGCGATGTTAACTCACGATGCTTACAGGTACGCAATGCTGCTCAACGGCCTCCTGGCAGCCTTCTTCATCGTAGCAGGCGGCTTTAACGGCCTTGTGGTGCTCATAGGTACGTTGAGGAGGGCAAATCTCGTCCAAACGGATGGGCTGGTATGACTGACAGGACGGTGTCTTTTTACTGAGCAGGGCTGGCGGAGTACACCTGCTTCCTAGCTGCCGTGCTCGGGCTGCTCCTCATGCGCTCACGCGAGCGCTACGAGGCGAGCCGCCGTCACAGTGGCCTCAGCCGCAACGGTGACAGAAACAGCAACAACGGTTCGTCGATCCGCTCTACGAGCAGCCACCCATCTCGCTACCGCACGTGGATCGGGAACCCTGTGGTCTTCAGCTCGGTCAGCGCCTTCCTCATCCTGCGGGCCGTGGTGACCGACCCGTTCCAGGGCCTGGCCATACTGCTTGTGGCTGGCTCGGGGGTTGCCGGCTTTTCCATGCGGTTTGGGTGGCCGTGGGCTAATTAGAAGTTGAAAATGTGCGATAGCTTGGGTTGCCTCAGGTGTCTCGGGCGCAGATTTGCTGTCCTTTTGTTGCTGAATCATTCCTCGTGCCTTGAGCCGCATCCTCGCTCCATGTCGGGGAATAATTGCATCGGCATCAGCGTAAGCAAGTATGCCTGAGAGGGTGGCTTCCCCCACGCATACGCAAGCATTCGGCAGGCACTCCAACGCGGCGTAGAATGCAAATTGGCCTGAATCAAGATATGCTGGGTTAAAAAAATCTCAGATGTGCATTTTTGATGCATGGCCGCGTACTCCATGGCCGCCATGGTCCACGGACTTTTCTTCCGCGACTCTGACTGAGGCGTCATGACGGTCTTTTTTTCGCGCCTCTTTGCACTAATCCAGGCCCTATGTAACCCCAAATAAGTGAGACTGACTACATCTAGTACACAAGATCATGAGTCGGTGGCTGGCAGCACAGCGAACGAAAGAGCAGAGCCATATTGCAGCCGGCCCCCAGTGTTTCTGCACAGGAAGGCTCTTCCGAGGCCGGATAGAATGGAGGACTGAATTTTCAACGCGTGACAGCTCATGAAGGAGGCAGATCTTCTACAGGGCGGCATTCTCTTGCAGAGTGTCATGCAGATCCCTGGGGAACAGTTCGTCCAGCACCGGCGTTGCGTCTGTTTTTTGCCTTTGGGCTGTATGCAATGTTGATTATCGCCAGATCTCTCGGATGGTTCCGTCCTTTTCAGACCACCGGCGTTGGGCCACATCGTTCACGCATGAAGTTTGAAAGGGTGATCCGCCCGTTTGTGTAACTTTGGGTAACGACGCAGTATTATGTGGAGCAAGCCTGACAAGGCAAAAATTCGCGAGGCGACGAGATCCAACCAGCGATCCTGTGCAGATAATTCTCCGGTGAGGCGAAAGAAAACGGCGTTTTCACATGTGCGCGTGCGGTCGCACAAGTTGGGACGCCGGACGCCTGACCTGCCAGGCTGGGAAAGCGGAAGGGCAAGTCAGTGAAGTTTCGCCTGCAGGCTGATGTGGTCTCGAGCAAGAGTTTCCGTCTCGGGAACCGGCACCAAAGCTGTGTCGCTCGTTACGGTCCTACCAACGTGCACATTTGGGGTATATGGGCTGATGACTGAGAGTCCACTCTGCTGCAGTCCACTCTGCTGCAGCGCGATCTTCAGGGCCGTTCAAGGTCTAGACGGGTCTCCACTCCATACAATACGATGCCCAAGGCCCTCGTACTTGTAATGGTGTAGAAGCAGAATTGCAAGATGTACGGATAGTGGAGTCGAGTCGTGGCATCCGCCCGCCGCGTAAAGCAGTGACTGGAAGGAGAATGCAGCATTGCAATGGAGATGATATCGGCCACCGCCTCTTCCGTGTTGCGTCAGATCATCGCCGAGAATCCTAGTAGCGTAGTTGGAGTCAATCTAAGCTGCACCTACGGCTCTCGATGAGCCTATGATGGAGGGTGTGGGTGACTCAAGCTCGGTCGAACCGTACTGTTGGCAACAGCGGGTTGACTTGTAGCGGCGTTCCACCTCTCAGTACCCGGACGGAGCGGTCCTCGAGAATCGGGCATGTCAGGATCAATCGAGATCCGATGTTTCTGATGTCCTCACCCGACATCATCGTACGTCAGCCGAACAAGCAACAATTCGGGATGGATGAGGGCTCCCGCTTGCTGTTGACCAACTGCGCAAGGCGTTATCATCTGTATCGGGGTTTGCACTTGTGCCGAACTGATAACAGAGGCGTTCTCCTGGCGCACCACCACGGCGAAGATTGTGTGCGAGTAGCTAGCTGGACGGTGTTGCGGCTTGTGCCCTGCGGACCATGCACAGGTGCGACGTCCGTCCAATCGCACTTGCTTTGGCTTGTTGCCCGAGTTGTATTGGGGAGGCTGTAAGGGATGCGCACTTCAATGTTCCTTATTCAAACGACTGGCCCACACAAGGAGCCTCCCTTTCCGAGTTGTCGAAGGCAAGGCACGGAGCGGGTGGGCTTTGGGGACGTGGTCAGCAGGCAGGAGGCCGGGCAGGGGTATTGGTCGTGGCGGATCCGTGGCACAGGTGCCAGAGACGGGGTGGAGGGGTGGGCAGGTGGGCTACATTGACGCAGCCACTGCATGGGGACTGCATGGGTTCTGCATGGGAAAAGTCGGTGTCCTCTGCTGCCGCTTTGAGGCTGTCGCTGCGGTCGGGTCCAAGGCGACAGTGCCAGTGAGTGCCAATGCCAGATTAGATTGCTGGCGTCCAGATGTGGTGGTGGCAAGCACGGATCAGCTCCTCGATGCGGGAGAGACAGTTCAGTGCTGCCAGTCGCATGGCGGGGCCAAGTCGACTCCCCCAAGCTCGAGCCACCCAGCCCAACTCTTAACTTTTTCTGGAAACACAGGGTCCACCAGACCAATCACCCGCCCCTGTCTCGCGATGCCGTCCCAAAAAGCAAAACATCTCGCTGGCTGGGACTGGCTGCCCCTCCCCTAAGGTCCTAAGGTTGCATTGGAGAAATGTTCCCCTGTCTCTGGCCCCCTCCACCCTGCCACCACGATGTGCCGGCCCATCCCACTGACCCCAATGCCCCTCCATCCATCCACCACCATCTTATCTTGTCAGGTCAAGATCCTCATAAAATTGTTCCATTTCGGTTTGGGTACCGATCATGAGGAACTGATGGAGGCGGCGCTGCAGGTCTCATAGCCCAGCTTGCATGCTGACGGGCCGCCTCATTGTTGGAGGTAGCATCTGACTCGCCGCGGCCGTTTTCGCACGAGGTCGACAAGCACTGCATGCCATCATCGTACATCGTACATCGCACACATGGTGGCCCTGATGGGAGGAGGGAGGCATTGCTGGGTAGACCTTCGGCGTGTGGGAACAAAATGGACGGAAGGGGCAAAAGGCAAGGTGAGACGAGTACAATAGGCGGATACAGGGGCAATATGTCGAGATGCGTTTGCTTTGCAGGCAAGCAGCAGGAGAGGACAGGTCAGGTCAGAATTCCAGCCCGTTCCGTTTTGATGAATCGCACATTTGATCGGCTGAGCTTGCAGTGGTGGGATGCAAGCTGTTAGCTCTAAGTGGAGAACTTGATGTCACACATAACGGGAGAGACGACGGAGGGGCACGGGCAGTGAGAGGGAGGCAGAGAGGCAAAGGAAGCAAGAGGGAAAACATGACGAGGAAGGAGCGCAAGGCCCGGCAGGAGGACTCGTACAGTACGCATTCCACCCATGAGGAGGAGGACATCAAATACGTACCTCTTTCTTGCCTCCTTGCCCGTTGTTTCCTACCGTGTTCCCGTCTCATCACCCCATTTATTAACTGTTGTTCATCCTGTGTGCTTTGCCTGGGTCCTGCTCACTTTGTGGTACCATACGAACGCTATTTACATCCGAACGTTGCTGCCCAAACGACAACACAGGCCGCCCTCTCCTCTTCCCTCCGTCTCGGCATTGCATTGCATTTTGCATAGCCTCGCATAGCCTCACATAGCCCAGCATTTGCTTTGCTTCAAAACCCCCCTCCCCCAGAGAACCCCGCTGGAGATCGGCCCAGTCAATCGCCCTCTCCTCAACGCTTACCCCGGAGTTCCAACTGGCGGTGTTGTGCCCCTCCCTCTGCTCTACTCGTCCCATCCTTGACGCAGATCTTCGCCGCCTATCAAACCCAACACTCCGACGACCTCTTTTTGTCCTGCCACCCTACACAACAATACTACGCAACACGACACACCGACCCGCAGAGTTTCAAGACACCTCCAACAGCATTCTGTCCTCTGCCGCTTTGCTCTGAGCGAGAGCCCTGTGCCCACGTAGATTACGCCTTCTCCGGACCGTGCAGCAGGAGCATCCTTCCACGAGTAGCCCACCCACCCCTAGTCTTGGTGCCACCCTCGCCGCCGTTATTACCCCTCCTCTCCTACGATGTTCCCCTGAATTGGCGTCTTCGCGATTTCAACACCAGACTCCCTCCATCATTCAGCATGGTCGGGAGTATAGACGTCGAAACCTTGCTGTCTACAGGGACTTGGACTACCCAGAGGGCTAAAACTCCCGGATCGTAAGTGTATTTCCACTGTTGCGTTGTCTGCCGGGATCCTCGTTGCTACAAGTGCTAACAGTTGTGGCTTCCCCTTAGGTTTAACCCAGTCCGAGCGAACCAGTCTTCCAAGCTAGAGCGTCTGAACCCGAACAGCTTCAAAGTCTCCAGAACTCCTACCTTTTTAACCCGGCGTGGTTACTTCCCTCCTCCTCCCAGCGTCGAGGATGAGGCTGCGTCGGTCGCCAAGGAACAGGGCACTTCTGTCGTCGGCGTGAGTGACGAGGAACCAAAATGCAGGGGCGATGTGGAGCAATATCCTATTATTCTTCCCGTCTTTGAGTTTAACCCCGAGCGCCGATACGTGCTCGTCACCCCGTCTGAGACTGATGATGGCTCTCTCTCCGACACTCCGGCTGAGCAGAAGCTGGCTTCGGCGTCAAGGACGGAATATCCGGCCAACACCAAGATTCAGCTCGACCGAAAGGCAGACGAAGCGGGACGGCCAGAGATCCAGAGACGCAGATCAAGGGCCGACTTGCCTCTAATAGAGACAGACATCCACCCTCCGCGTCCCAGGACACCATCGCACTTGCAGAGAGCCAGGTCGGCAACTTGCGTAAATCAGAAACCCAAAGAAAGCCGGGACTATTTCAGCCCCCACCCAGAATCAGCACGGCCTGTTGTGGAATCCTTTTTGTCGCCAGTCATCCAACACAGTACCAAGGGCCGAGATAGGGCGTACTGGAATTTCAACTCGGGCTCTGAGGCCACAAGCCCTCGAGGCTCAGCTCCTGTGTTAAAGCCCAATTCTGCGGATCGAAAGGGGCTCGATGGCTACGCGAAATCGCCTCTCTCGGCCAGGCTGGCATCGGAAAGGCGCACCCATTCTGCTATGGACGTGCCGAGGGAATCAAGGAGGACGGCAGAGCGGAATAACTCCCACAGGCCCGAGCTGTCTAGCCGGGCCAGGAGGAATGGTCCGCTGTCCCCGACTCTGGATCAGCGACAGTTGCCAGCTAGATCGAGCCGCAGAGAGCTTTCTCCGACGAGATCGCATACGCAGCAGCCAAAATTGAGCCGGCGAAAATCTAGTTATAGCAATCGCCCGTCCATGTCTCGAGAGGATCATCACGGATTTTCAAGTGACGAGGATCGAGATCACAGGCAGTCTCGCCCGCACCAGGATCACAGGAAGTCTATGGTCCTACACAATGACCGTCCCAATTTGCTCAGTCCGGGGTCAGGCCCAGTCTCAAAGTCGAAGTCACGCCCTCCTTCGCCTTTGCCGTCCCCAAAATCGTCTCACGCACACCTGCCGGCCTACGATTACCAGGAAAATCCTCGAAGCTCAACCGCATCGTTCAGCACTGTTAGAACCAGACACAGAAATGAAACAGAGGCCCCAGTCTCGCCGTTGTCATCAGGAGACTCTTCACCTCGGAGTCATTCGCGATTGACAGTCGGTGGCTATGGTAATCGGCCCAGAGCCTCCTCCAGAACTCCAAGTGTCAGATCTAATACGAGCACCAGCAAGCCAGGGAATACCCCGGCGTCCATTCCCATCTCCGTACCGGCGACCGTTATGATGGATGAACGGAAAAGACACACAATGCCGCCATCCCCAGCCTATTCGCGTCAGGGCTCTTTGGAAGCGATTCACGATCCGAAAGATCACTGGCAGCCAGAACCATTTGTCCCTGGCCAAAATTACGTTTCCCCTCGACACAGCGCGAATAGTGTGGAACAATCGCCATCAGTTGTCTCGTATCGTCGCTTCTCCGAGGACGTTAGTGCAGGTGCCAATCCGGGCCTGCCAGATTGCCCGATGAAAAGACCTCGTGCCGGGTACACAAACTGGCTCACATTGCCAAGATGCGACAACTTCACCATATGTCTTTCCTGTTATGAGCAGGTTTTTTATCCCACCGAATTTCGCGACTTGTTCGTCCAGGCACCGTACCGCTCTAGAGACAGAGAGGTTTCATGCGATCTCGGAACTTCTCCTTGGTATCAAATCGCTTGGCTGATGACACGTAAATACCGGCGGACCGACATGCGTCTGATCCGGGGCGTCGCGGACGTGATGTCGAAGGAGAAAGTCCCTTGCTATGGGAACGCGCGCGTCACGCGGATGTGGTATTCGATCACCGACCCAGAAACACGGCACTGCATTGCCGACTTCCGTGTCTGCAGTCCCTGTGCTAAGACAGTCGAGATGCTTTTCCCGAGCCTGATTGGAGTCTTCGTCCCCAAGGACCGACAAGCAGAGCCAAAGCCGGGCAGGTGCAGCTTGCATTTCACGCCCAACCGGAGCCGCTTCCTGACATATTTCGACGTCTTCGAGAAGTGCCACGACGACGCGATGGCGACCAAGTCTGCCCCGAGCATTCAGCGCCTCGCGGACAACATCAACTTCTGGGCCGAGATCGAGGAATGCCCTCGCGACGAGCCCCTCCGCAATCAGAAATGGCACAACATGGCCTCGGTCCCAGAGATGACGGTCTGTGAGGAGTGCTTCCTGGACGTGGTGTACCCTGAGCTGCTCGCCGATGTTGCGGCCAACACTGTTGCTGGCTCCGAGTCCCGGACTGTCGCACGCGACTTCTATCAGAAACCGCTACTGTTCGAGGCGACTACGGTGTGCCAGATGGCCAGTCCAAAGATGAGGGAGATCTTCAGGCGGGCTTGCAGAAGGGAGGATGGTATTGAGTTTTTGGATGATCATATCAGGAGAAGGCTAGATTATTAATGAGTGGTCCTCTGTATAACGGAAAGGTAGGAGATGAAAACGAAAGCCACGACACCCATTGACGTCCAAAAATAAATGAGATGAGGTATGCTATGGGAATGAATGATGACTCGAGACAAGACCAAAATAATATATATACAAGAGATTGCCTGATATGTTGGGCTTGAGGATAATGATATCTCTCTCGTGTGTGATATGTCCAGTGATGAGCCGAGCGCAAAATGTGAGGGGTAGTAATAGACGCGAAGAGAAATTCCTTGTAGCCGAACGCAGAATTCGCGTTAGACATATGTCTATCTACCCTAGGGTACCTTTCTGTATTCAGGGTAACTTACAGGGGCGACGGTTATCGAGCGCAATCAAAACCTACCAGGGCAACCGCTTTGTTGTGCCCAATGATAGTGGCAAAGATGTGATATCTCGCAGTGCCTCAAGGGATCTTGTCCAGGGAAGAGCACACATGCCGTTCTGTCGAGCCCCGCGGTCGGAGAACTGAGGCAGAAGGGAAGTTGATTGCCGTATCCAGGTGCGTTGAATAGCTGGGTGGGTTTATTGGCAGACAGGACTCCGACGAGACACTCAAGGGCCTCGTGCGAGGACAGTAATGGTTAACTTGGCAACGTTGTGTAGACCTGCCCACGCCGACTGGCCCATGGCACTAGGACATGCCCGCCAAATAAAAGCTAGTGGCGTCAGATCGATATATTATTGACCACAAGACGGCACGGGACAACCGAGGTTTAACCCCGATCTACTATGTACCATCATTGAGGTCACCCAGCCTCGTGCTGATTTCGTGCATCCTCCCGTCGGACTCGCCAGCACCCCAGTGGGCATGCGCGACGGACTGCGCCATGCTTCCGGGGTTGAAGTCATCAAAACGTGCAAACTGCATGTCGTCTTGATCGACCCGCGGGGGGATCAATCAGCCGCAGGGCTTTGCAGAAATCGAACATTGGGCTGGACGTACTGCCGCGGGTACAGCGAATCTCAGGTATCTATCTACTGCGAGAAGGGAGAGTTATGTAGAGATTGGTTGTGTCTATGAGAGGACCTCGGAGGCACACCCGCCGCGAGCGCTCTCGTCGAGTGGATGGGTTCAGGCGTTGATCCGATCTCAGCTCATCCCTAGCACTGGTACCGGTCGAAAGAGCGCGCTCTCAGCGGTCGTACTGTGCTGTCCGCTACCTAAGCTGTTGGTGCTATGTGTGGCCGACCTCGTTTTATAATTGACGGCGCTGACTTTGATGAGCAGCACTGAGCCTGACGCTTGTTTGACAACTTCTCCTCAACTCCCTGCTTTCTGATTTGACCTGACCTTTTATGCCATTTTGTGATAGGCTGGCTCGAGTGCGTCTCAGACAGCCACCCCTGTCAAAAGGTCGCCATGAAGCATAGAAGATGCGAGGCACCAAATCTGAGGCTAGACGAGAGTGGTCAGTAAAGCAAGAGAGCGAAGAAACAAGTCATTGTCCTAAGGATGGGGACCGCACCAAAGAAGACACAAGTACATAAGACCCTCTCGGCAGGGCTTGGATTGTTTCCTGGATTTAATGCTTCTCCACTTTGTGAATTCTTGAAGTTTTGGACGTCAGGCTGCTTTTCAATTGACTGTTAAGCTACGTAACGTTCACCAACCTTGTTGTCAAATTTTACCACATCACGTCAACGGCTGAAGGCAACGATGATCCGTGGGCGCTGGATCTCAGCACCTCGATTACAATATTGTTCGGTAATTAAAGTTTACACTTCGTCTCTGGAAAGGGTGAGGCGAGCCAAGGATACATAACCTGCAGGGATGAGTTTCCTGTTTGGGACTGATTTGTGGCAGAGATGGCTTTTGATTGGTCGAGAGCTGGCCGTTGTGTCCCGGGGCTGGAGCTGGCCTAAGCTATCAAGACTTCTCTTGCCTAGTCGGTGAGGATGGGCAGGCGGGCTTCCCAGACCCAAATCCTCTTGGTGAAGATGGTGATAGAGTGGAAAGTGCATGAGAGGGCAATCACCACGTTTTAGACCCCCCCCCCCCCTTTTTTTTGAGGGGCGGGGGCTACCAGGCTTGCAATCTCCCCATGCGCTCGCGGACGTGGGTACCTAGGGGCGTCTAGTCTTGAGGGCGCACCTAGCGACGGGAGGAGCTATGGTGAAGTAGTATCTGGACTTGAACTGGGGTTTGTACTTGGGATGGATACCGCAAAGAATATGCTCCCATGTCCATGAGCAGGGAGGGTCAGGGTGGGCCGAGTGGGAGCTTGATCGGCTTGTATTAGCGAGCACCATCCACCATGAACCATCCGTCATCATCCCCGATGGCCACCTAGCTCCTAAATCCCCGAGTCTACGGGTCGTCCGACCGAGTATCTTGCTTCATGGTCCCGAACCAAGACTCCGGAGGCAGAGCTCTTGCCTCCGGGCTTTCGTAGGATTCGAGCCCTGGCCTTCGCGGTCCGCAGGACGTAGCGCAGGGGCTGGCAACATGCGTCGTCTACTAGGGCACAAGCAGAATTGACTGCGCGCCTCACACGAGGTACTGCACCTCTACAGTACTTTATACTACCTTTCTTGTACCAACTCGCTCTTCTGATGGATGCTAATATATCCATCTTCAGCCCTGAATACTAATAATGGCCCTATCCGCACCCCTAAAGTGCTGAGACGTCCTCTCGCTTTCTATCTTGATCAGGCCCAGGTTGGCCGCGTAGCAAATACCGGCTCCATCCTGCGGATACATGATGGCCACCATCAATCGATGCATCCGTGTCGACAGAGCCCCACACCATACTCGTCACCTCTGCCATAACCAATAGGACCGCAGGCAAAGGATGACGGGCAGCTCGGATGGCATAGGTAGAATGAATGGCTTCTCTTGAAAAAAGACGTTCTGTGTGACTGGCCGAGACGTCCCTGCCGCCGCTTGCAAACTGGCTCTGGGAAGTCGGTACAGCTGGCCGATTCTCACCCTTGCGGTTCGTACAGGCGTATCACGGCGACGCAATCGATTCTGATCCTGAAGCCTCATGCATGCGCACCGCATGCACACTACAAGGTGGACAAGGTTGGAGGTGGGACGGGACCAATCATCGCCCTAGCCCGCCTTCTCATCACCTCGACCGGGGTCACAGCCACAGCCACACACGCTAGGCGGGCAAGAGCCTTGTCGAGCCCGTCGACTCTTGCACGTTGCCCGTCATCTCGGGACAAGGTGGTATGTGCAAATGGTCTATAAGTCAGTCAACCAACCCCCTCCAAATATTTCATTTAAACCTGCTCATAGTCTGCACTTGATGCAAATTCTTTCTATAATTCATCACTGGAAAATTACACAAATTGTCAACCGGCCTGGGTCCTCTTTCCCATTCCTTCCTTGTACCTCGAGAGCCCTCACCTCACCGTGCCGTGCTGCCTTACGCCGTCGGTCCCAGGACCTACCTACTCCAGTCGACTTTGCTCAACCTTCAGAAAAGCCCTGGCGAAAGCCACGAAATCAGGGCTGAGCGACATCCAAAACGAATACACTATAGCTTGTGGTGACCAAACAAGAGATCGAGACATGGTGCCAATGATCCTATCGCACAATAACACCCTCCCTCTCACCAGTCCCAATGGCACTATCATCCTCATTCAAAGTGCAGATAACCCCTGGGCCATGGACCTCAACACCATGATTACCATAGTGTTTGGTGTCATCGGAATCGCTTTCCAAGCAGGCCACGTGTATCATAGGCGAGCACGAAGGTAAGCAAGCTTGTCCATTCATAACAGTTGATGCGAAGCTGACGAGGCCAATCAGGCTCAGAGTCGTCAAAGCACCCGAAGAGGATGTCGAGGACGGTAGAAAGGAGCACTCATCCTATAGGCAAGGGACAAATTCTGGCCCATGGCATCCTTCATATCCTTGGCATGAGCACCAAGAATTTGAGAGTGCGAGACCAGGTCTGGGGCTACCTGCCTCGGCCACGCCCCTTCGCGGCGTGGCTCTTGGAAAAGCTGGCTATCCTGACCATGACGTACAGCTGGGGACAAGGAGTCCTCCTGAAGGGCATGCGTATCGACGGAACCCCTGGCGGAGCAACGAGTGGGCTACTGGCACAAACCCTTGGCCTGGTCCAACTGGGTCTGCCCTCCAGCGGCCCTACAACCAGCGCCTCCAGCCTGAGTTTGCCTGATGCCTCGTTAGCTGGTCGAATGCATGATGAGAAGGACGAAAGGCGTTGGACGGCGCTTGGGAGGATGGCGAGAAGCGGAGTGAGGCTTCTCCTCGGCGTAGGGCGCAGGCTTTCGGATTTCCTTTTCTCTTTCTGCCGTTGGTCAATTGACTGGGAATTCTCTGTGACACATCTCTTGCTCGTTGTCTCTGCAGGGTAATGTTCCAGTGTGAAGCTGTTTGATTGAGAAGCTATCCGCGATCCGAGCCGACCCACGGCGGCATCGCCTCGCCCTACTGCGTCAAGAACTCCTCGATATCCTTATCCTCGTCATCCTCCTGCAGCTCCTGCAGCCTCTTCTCCTCGGCGTCCAGCAGCTTCTTGACCATGGTCCTCTGCCTCCGGCGGGCCTTCTTTCCCCAGTCGGACGCCGTCGCGTGGCCGTCTGTCTCGGCGTCGCTCTCGTCGCTGTCCTCGGGTATCTCGATCTTGTGGCCGCGCAGCTCGTTTGGCGATACCTTTGCCTTTGCTGCTGCCTCTGCCTCAGCCTCAGCCTCGGCGGCCTCCTTCTCGTGCTGGTTCATCTGGGCCTTGCCGCCGAGCTTGAGCAGGTACGGCCGGAGGAGCATGTACGTGCCGACGATGATGACTATCCTGATCCATTTCTCCGGGGACATGCCCTCGAGGGAGCCGCGAAGGTTGCGCGTGAAGCGCTCGTATGCGACGTAGACGAGGTCGATTATGCCGTCCATGATGGGTGGTTGTGGTGGTAGGACGGACCGGCGGTGTCAAGTAGTAGTAGGAAGACGTTGAGTTGGAATGCGCCTCGCCGTGAGATAGGTCAGTTCGGCCTGGTTATAAACAGCTTGGCAACAGATCGCCGGGCAGAGACGACAGCGTGTCAGGATTGGTATCGGTGTGGGAGAGTCGGAGTGGGTGGTGGAAGTGCGGGAATTTTGACAGTTTTTTTTTTCTCTCTCGAAGAGATGTAGTCTAGTCGGCGCACTCCGAGCTTTGACGAAGCACGCACTGACGAAGTTTGCGCCCTCCACAGCCTCCTCGGCACTGGCTGGCAGGCAGGCAGGACACGCCAAGCCGCTAGGCCGCAGAGCCGACGCCCCACACGTTACTGTAAGTCTAGGTAGACTACCTAGGTACCGCTGTACCGGAACAGATGCCCTGTGATTTGCTAGGACCTTTATAAGCCGCTCTTGAACCGTCCAGGGGTGTGACCCGGTCCTTTGGCCAAGCATCTTTTCACGCGACGACGACTCTTGAAGTTGCGATCTTCGAAGGAGGCATTGTCTGAGAACTGTCGAGCAATAATAGAGACTGCGGATCTCACGCACGCTTCTTTTGAAGTCAGTGGTGTCTGGCACGATGGCAGATCAATCTGAAGAAGAAACTCGCGAGGTCAGTAAATGGTTGTCTTGGAAAATACGCGCCTCAGACGCGTCACTCATCCGCGCACCCACTCACTCACATTTACCGACAGCGTCTCAAAGCAGCACTCTGGTTCGCAGTCGGCAAGATGGTCGACGAGCAGTCCTTACGGCGAAACAGAAATGCCACACCGCAATTCATCGGTGCTCTGACAGAGATGGCCTGGACTCAGATCGGTAAGCCCTCCCAAGTTGTCATAGTTTCTGGGGCAGCTACAGGTCCTGACCACCGGAGCAGAGAATGTTGCCATAGATCTGGAGAGCTTCAGTCGCCATGCGGGCCGGACGACAGTTACTACTGATGATGTCCTGCTCCTGGCCCGGCGGAATGCAGACCTGAACGGCATCATCAAGGACTTTGTAGATGAGCAGAAGGCAGCCAAGGTCAGCAAAGGCAAAGGCAAAGCCAAGCGATGAAATCAGTCCAAGCAGCGAAACTTTATAGTCTACTGCATCGAGAAGCATCGTCCAGCACCCAGGCCACGGCAACTGCGATCCAGATGTGGTTCGAGTCTTGGCGCGTCCAAATTATTAGCCTGTCAACGACACCTGCTCTTTTTGTTGCATAGGGGTAGGGGGGACAAGGGCGGATGTGGGCTCCTCGGTGCAAGTTCGGCCTCGCTCTGGAAGCGAATTGAGCATTGGAAGCCCACAACGCGTGCGCTGCATTGCTCCAGCCTCAAGCAATATCTTGGAGGATACACGTCTTCGATTCGGGTCTCGGTCTCGGTCTCGGGTTGGATACGAGCGGTGAGTCGCCGCGGTTGACCTGGCAGGAGAGAACAGGCCTTCTCAGAGCAATTCGAGGAAATGCTACCAGGACTTCCGACGACGGCGATTGACCACAATTGGGGGGGGGGGAGGCAGCTTCAGATCAAGATTGCTCTGACTCAAATACTTTCGGCGCCGAAAAGATCCCGTTATCCGCTCCTCAAATTACCTACATCAGGTCCAAGCAATGGATCCAGAGGCATAAGCCATTCTGACTTCTTTCGAGTGAACACCGTTGACATGGCATGTAATGCCCCCGAGAAGGCCAGCACTGGCTCTGACCACAGTGAGCACTAGAGGCGTGCCGATAACGAGATAGCACTTAAGCAACATGCGATGCAGTCGGAACTTGGCAGATGTTCCCGCTCATCGAGATCATCCTCCACCTCTTGAGGAACCCCACATGCGTGTGCTGAGACTCTCTTCTTCACATCTCCAGTGCGCTTGTTGCCCGAGGATAAATGCTAATCCACCAATGCGCCCACCACCAAAGTTAGTACGCGTAAGCAATAAGGGTAGGCATTGTTAACACTCAGCGATGAGGCCACAACTGGTGGTAGCTGTCAAACCTTGAATCCCAGTCCTTGTTATATATGGCGCACGTCAGTGGAATGGAACTCAAATACATTCGCACAAAGACAACACTACGCACTTTGACGGGACGAGGCTTGCCTTCGCGGCAGCTCTGGCAGCTCTGGCAGCTCTACCGATGCCGAAGCACTAGGAGATCTTGCCCTGTTTTGCACACGCCTCGCCGAGCTTATCTCGTCTGAGCATGCTCCCACCGGAAAGCTTATGACGGAGCCCAGATCGTGGCCGTGAACTGCACGATGGAAGGGCCGAGTTATACTTTCCCTGCCCTGGTGCTGGCACCACTGGAACCAAGGTTCCCGACATCTGCTTGCATATGCAGCTGGAACAGGCAATAGTCCGGAAATACTTAGCAGGTTGCCAACGGCAAGAATCTTCCATGGGTTCAATGTTGTGCTGTCGCTATGAGGCCTACGGTGTCAGCATCGCTGTCATGCCCGGTAAGCTTCTGTCAGACACGCCCCGTCAGCAGCCCAGCCCGGCCCGTCATGCAATGCGTTTCTCCCGGGGGGAGCATGGCAGTACAAAGATGAACAATGAACCCTGTTAAGAGGCACCGAAAGCACGCCGATCCGGGCCAGGGCCATTTGTTTGCCAAAGTCTCTCTGTCAGTTAATAAAAGTGGCGCAATCGAGTTGTGGCATGGCACAGGGGGATTAAAAGGGAGAGGGGATCATCGGGCTTTTGCAGGTCGCCGAAGCGGGACTGGCCTTATTCGCCGGAATGGCGACGGCGACGGGCTAGCGTACTGTAGCAAGACGCTGCAGCCACTGGTGAGATCACCACGTGCCACTCAGGGGTATTGGTATGCCCATAAATCCGCCTGTGTCATCCCTACGAGTGCCCCGGTCCCGAAAGACGAGCGCCTGCGATGAAACTATTCCTTCTTCTGCCCCGATTGCCGTCCTAGAAGCCAGGACGGAATGGACCGTGGAGCATCCTCGGAAGCTTCCTCTGATCACCCCTTACCGTTTCCGAGAAGCAACCGCAACCAGTCCAACCAACTTTGGACGCGGACTTCGGAGGTGGCCCCCACCCGCAAGCTCATCCTTCGCTTGCTGCCCCAATGACCCAGATGCCGACTCCGCCCCCGACCTCAGACTTGTCCAGAAGCCTGAGGTTCAGAGCTGTGAACGATCCGACCCACGAGCAAGATCGTCACGAGGCCCCGGGGTCCGGTCCGGCGCCGTCCATGGACGACACCACGATGGGAGACGGCCACAGTCATAGCCCTAGCCGTAGGGCTGATGCGGGTCCCGAGCTCACTCGCCGCGCCGTGGGGCCCCGGCTCTATCACAAGAAGTCGAGGATGGGCTGTCTCAGATGCAAGGCTCGCCGAGTCAAGGTGAGTTGCTTGTTCTCTACCACGCCGACCAGAGTGGGGTGTCACCAGAGCGGACGATGGTTTTATATGTGCAGGTCTTATCATTCGTCCATGGTCCTCTTGACTGCTTCTCCCACGCGTCGTCTCTTCACCATACTTTCCTGTTCCCATGTCTCCAATGGCTCAAGCTTCGCCCGCCTTGGTCGCCCCAAGGGGTCTATCACCAACTGCTGACATGCCATGACAACATAGTGCGATGAAGCACGTCCTTCATGCAGCGGCTGTAGCCGTCATCTAGTGGAATGTGTTTACCCACCGCGCGGAGGTCCTTCTCTTGGCAGCGCCCGGCAGGACGCCGCCGGCATCAGCCTTCAGGTCACTCGCGCCGAGTCCTCCTCCGGAC
Source organism: Diaporthe ilicicola (assembly GCA_023242295.1). Taxonomy (NCBI): domain Eukaryota; kingdom Fungi; phylum Ascomycota; class Sordariomycetes; order Diaporthales; family Diaporthaceae; genus Diaporthe; species Diaporthe ilicicola. Next base: position 33,766 of record JALPVH010000236.1, read on the forward strand.
ACAGTGACCAAGGCTTCTCGCCGAACACGTCGTCAGCCTCTGTCCTCCCTAGTTCCGAATCATGGACTCGCACTCCGGGCCCGGAACATCATACCCTCCCCGTCCCAGTGGAACCCGGCGGGTTCTCACCCTTGACCCCAGGATACACACCATCATACTCGGCCAGCCGCGGCCTGTCGCCGCCCCATATCGGCGGATACCCACCGCCCGGGACCCTGCCCGCGCTCTCAAGCCGCGCCCCGTCCGTCATCAGCAACAGCTCGTCGTCGCAGACGGGCAGCATCGTCCGCGAGGCCAACGACTACCTCTCGCACCTGACCGACCCTGAGATCCTCGACATCCCCGAGTCCAAGGAGCGGCGGATATGGGAGCTGCGGCTGATGCACAACTTCATGGCCAACGCGGCGCAGCAGTTCTCAGGCACCGAGGCGGAGGAGGCGCACGGCCCGCAGCCGACGCCGTCGGTGGCGCTCAAGGACAGCGAGGTGGATGACCCCCAGGGGGGTGGGGCCTTCCCGCGGGGCGCATTCATGTGGGGGCGCGAGATCCCGCTGTTGGCGTTTGAGGACGACGCGATCCTGTACAGCCTGCTGGCGTCGAGCGCGCTCAACCTGTGGACCAAGAGCGGCGACGCGCGCGAGCGCGACGAGCTGCGCCTGTGCCAGCAAAAGTACCTGTCCATGGCGCTGCGCGAGCAGCGCCAGGCAGTCGGCAACCTGAGCCGCGAGAACGCCGACAACGTGTGCATGTCGTCGCTGACGATCCTGCACAACTCGTTCGCGCTCGTGCAGACGCTGCCCGTGCGGCCCTGGCAGCCGCCGCTCGAGTGGCTGCGCATGGGCAAGGGCGCCGGCTCCGTGCTGACGGTGGCGAGGGGCTACCTCGGGCTCCGGGGGGACGGTGCGGGCGGCGGCGGCGGGGACAGGACGACGCGCTTCCTCAACAGCATGCCGCGCATGGACCCGGACGAGATGTTCACGGCGGCGAACCGCGCGCACCTCGAGTGGGTGCTCGACAACGACCGCGGGTCGACGGACGCGGTGGGCGACCACGAGCTGCAGGACAAGGTCACGCTGGTCATCTACCACCGCGTGCTCAGCTACATCGGGTCGGTGCAGAAGGCCATCGCCGACCAGGAGCCGCTGTACGCCGTCTGCCGCCGCTTCATCGGCTTCGCCGTCTGGATGCCCGAGGTCTACCACGACTTCCTGACGCAGCGGCGGCCGCGGGCGCTCATCACGCTGGCCCACTTCTTCAAGCTGTGGATCCCCTACGACGACCTGTGGCTGATCGGCAAGACGGGCGAGAACCAGGTCCGGGGCATCCAGGAGGCCCTGCCGCCGCAGTGGAGGCACAAGGTGGACTGCATCTTTGACGAGTATCACTTGAGCGCAGGATGATGGGGATGCGAGAACTAATAATCAAATTGCGTATGAACAAGGGACGTCTGTGCAGCTTAACCCGGCGGCATCCACCTCAAGCCACGCGAAGGCACCGCATGTCTACGGTCGAATGAGATGTTCAAGAGAATTTCATCGGTCTGCTAATGCCACATGATGGCTCCAGGCAAACCTCAGCCGAGACTGGGGCTTGCTTGATAGACCGCCGGTCCCACGAGACCGAACTCCAAAATTGCATGCGAGGGATAGTATCAACGAAAAGATGGCAGCGGCGCTACTTGGATAGCTGTCACTACGACGGTTCGACGGTTCAGGGGACGATACCATTCGAAGCACGGAAAACAGCCTCTGGACCATGCAATGCGCTGACTACCCAGCATTTCGCCAATGCTGAGTTAAATCGTGCAAATGTATGGCTCGCAGAGCGCATTTGGGTGTCACGTAGATATTGCTGTCCCGAAGCCTATACTCCCTCTGTCCAGACCGGTGCCCCATGTTCAGGCAAAAGGTGGAATTTTCGAGAGGCCGCATAGAGCCTGGCAACGCGTAGGCTGGAAAGTATGCGAAGCTCGCAGACTCGCTCTGCTGAGAACTAATAAAGGGGGGATTGGATGTTGGAACCGGCCGCTGGCTGGTGAGGTTTCACTCCGAAGCACCGCACAAATGTGACTGAGACACAGTCCCAGAAAGCAACGTACCCGGGTCTGGAGGGCACAGGGCCGGCGGGGAACAAGTTAGCCTTGTCTAAACTGACGTATGTACGAACAAACGAAGCAGTCGGGAAGGGGGGGGGGGGATCAGACTCTGTAAAGAAAATACAATCTGTGGCATCAACAGACCGTGTCACGGGTCATCAGTTAAGCCATGCAAAATTGGTTGAATCATCACGTGTATATGTTTATATATATACATATATATATACATATATATATATATATATATAGAGCGCACAATACACAGTAGGGCTTGTGCGCCGGGGCAGAGTAGCAGAACAGACAGCTTACCGTTCGCGTACGCGGTCTCAGAAGGAAGTGTTAGAAACAGTGCTTGTGTCTGGTCGCGTGACCCTTATTAGCCCGGCACATGCATCCTTCAGCCACAGGCTTGAAGGAGAGGAATTGGGGAGATTGTGACTCTGACGAGACGATGCTGAGGACATTTCCTTTTCACACGAGCATCCAGCATCAACGGCAACTCGATGTCTGAATATAAAAACGTCCTAATAAGCACAGAGAGTAAATTGAAAGAGGACAGAAGTTTGGGGGTTCTTGGCTGAGACGCGGTATTTGCGACTGGTAGGAAGATGAGGGAGGGCATGGATGGTCAGCTTTCCCCGCATGCACCATGCATGCACCACATACTGTAATGGCCTGATGGCTGCTTGCAGGGAGACGCGGGGAGACATGGAGACTGACCGCATAATATGGGTACTTGGGTAAGTATTTACTGGCATGGAGGAGAGGGACCCTTGAATGAGAGTGTCTCACGATTTGAGATTGTGTGGGTTAGACTACCAAAGTGAGGATCTGGCGTTGATTCTATTTCATGTAAAACTGTACGGCTCCCCTGTCTACCTGTCTAGCTTTTCTATAGGAATCATGCGAAGGATAAAGGGTTTTGATGAACAGGCCAGAAATATTGTGAATTCGACTGGTATAACCACCGGGATCCAGCTCGGCCTGTCTCACACGTGAAATGCAACTAGAACACCGTTGTCTATGCTTTAACAGATGACCCGATATGCTTGTCCTGATCCCTGATGCTCAATCCACCGTAGTTGTGTATTTCCTTCCCTCTGATGCTCATGAGCGCGTGGCGTATCTTGCCCAGCACACCTCTCCACTGTCAAGGCTCTCGAAATCCATCCAGGATATCTTGATACGATTTTTATTCACACAGATGTCGTCCAAACTCCGCCGCTGTGCGATAGTCACAACCGGGACCCTTCCCTTCCCGTTCCATTAACTTTTCTTCGTTTATCCGTCACGCCAGGTGTCGCAGTCCCAGCCATTCCCTGAAAATGAAGACCCGTCCGCAAATGTGGCCCGTGTGTCCGAGATCCGAGATCCGAGACCCGAGACCAGCCCTCGCTTCGACGATGGCGGAGACGGTGACGATTATGTGAACGTAAGTCCGCTGTTGCACCAGTTGCTGACAGGCTATGGCAGGAGTTAGCAAAATGTCCTGGGATATTGGGTAGGCCGTATGAGACTCACCAAGCAACTCAGATACTTGCACCAACTGCAGGTCTTATGGTAGACATAAAAGTTCTGCAGCAGCACAATGAACACGACAAACACCAACAACAGCGCACCGGCGCGGACGAGCCACCAGGCCCACCAGAATGGCTTTCGACCCTTGAAGAAGCCAACTGGATTCTTGAGGAACCCTGGTGGCTTATCCCCCACATATCCTGAGTTGACTGTCGAGTACGGCGCGTCATCGCCTATCCTGCGCCGCAGCGCGTTGGGGGAGTGCAACACGGAGAGGCCCAGCGCGAGACCCATCAACAATCCGCCAATATGGGAGAAGTTGTCGACACCTGGTAGAAGCCCGAGAACGAACGAGATGATGATATCCAGCATGATGAACATCAAATCCTTGACGGGTTTGACACGGTCTGACCACGAGTAGAAGAGGTCGAGCAGGGTCAATGCAATGACTCCGAAAAGTGAGCCGGATGCACCAGTAGAAGCCAGCCCGGCACCGGCATAGTTCCCGCCCAAGACGAAACCGAATATGCCAGAGCACACGTAGACCAGGAAAAACCGTAGCGACCCGATCGACCTCTCCATCTCTTTGCCCATGGTCAGCTGGAGCAGCAGGTTGAAACCGATGTGGATGAGTCCGGCGTGCATGAACATGGGCACGATGAAGCGCCACCACTGGTTAGGTTCCGGCCTGTCGCTCATACTTGCGTCAAGGCTGTATTTGGGCTCAGGAATGCCCCCGAATCCACACAGGTCGGACAGAGTACAAGTATAAGACGAGGTGTCGGATGAGGTGGTATTGACACATGGCCAGCTAATGGTCTCGTTGGCGTTCGTGATGCCGTCCACGTTGTGCATGCAAGGCACGAACCTCGCGCCAAAATTGATCATAACGTACGTCGAAGGGCCGATCATGGGGTTGAAAGATGGTTTGATCATGATTGGAGATCCGGTCTCGATCACTACAAAACATGTTAGTTGCTGTGCCATCAGTCAGACGGGGAGTAAATCAGAGCAGTCTTACCATTCTTCGCAATCTCGCCGATGAAGACTCCAACCTGCACCAAGGTGAAAATGTAGACGACCCAAGGAATGCGGTTGCCGTAGGCGCCGAGCATTCCCAGCTCGCCGACACGCACGCCTTGCTTCCTCTCCGTCCTGTTCCGCCGCGGCGCCTCGTAGACGTGATCGAGATCGTCGTTCGCATCCTTGGGTCCACGGTCCTGCAGAGGAATGGCGTCTTGCGAGCGTACGCGGTCGTCGGACGGCGAAGCGTTTCCGCCATGGTACGACGTGTCCGTCAGGTGCTGGCGACTTGACGTTGCTGACTTGTAAGAAGTCGCTGGGTAGGCATGGTCGTCGAAAACGGTATCGAAGGGCGACGCGGACACATTCGAGACTGGCGAAGGGTTCTGTCCTGGAGGCTGAGTGCCCAGGTGTTGTTGCGTCGTGTACGAAGGAGGATTCGAGTAGGACGGGGCGTTGGAGTACAAAGAGGGGGCCGGCGCGGGAGAGGGCGCGCCGTATGGTGCTGGCGCAGTGTAGACCGACGAGGAGTACGTGTCCTGCCTGTGCTGTGGTGGGATAGAGGGGAGCGATGGGACAGCTGAGGCGTACGTGTCGGATCTCGCTGGGTATGCTTGGTGGGCAGGGATGGTGTTGCCTCGCTGGGAATATTGCGAACTGGCATAAGAGCCCACAGTGTCCTGGCGATGGGGACCATCCATCGGAGCAGGCGAGGAAGTCAGCGGTGGGGGCAGAGGCTTGTTGAGGTGGTCCTGGAAGTAGTATTCGTTGGAAGCCATGACGGAATGGGGTGCGAGAGCCGCGCACAGCTCAGCTCGCGGACGACCAGGCGCTAGAATCTAAACCTCGATCCTCCCCAGATCTCAATGTAACAATCGGGAGGGCGACCAAAGGAACGAGTGACGAGAGCGACGGGCAAACGACAGGACGATGCTGAACGAATGTGAGGGTCGTTGTGAGGCCTGAGCCGGAGAAAAAAAAGGGTGTGTATGGAGACGGAGATGTAGGTGGAGGGCCGAGACGGGCGGAGGGTAGAGTTGTTGAATGGAGTTATGCAGTTGGAGGGAGGCAGGATCGGGTTCTAAGGAGGTTTTGGTTTCAGGGATCCGAAATCTTGAAAATGCGCTGCCGCTTTGATGCAGCTGTGCTGACTATCCCTGTCTGGGCCCCGGCAAGAAGGCTGTACTCTCCAAATGTCACCGTCGCGTCCAGATTCAGATGAAGGCTGAGTTACAGATTCATTTATCAAAAAGACCAGATGGGTTGTGGCTGGCAGTACTTCTGCTCCACACGGTGCAGATGACAATGAACAATGAACAGAGGGATAAAGCCAGATAGATGACTAGGGGACAGGAAGTGAGCACAGTTGGCGGCAGGTGCCAGTTGGCAGTGATTTATGTTGACTGTGTTGATGTCAGAGTAATAAGACAGGCCGTCAATCTCCTCTCCCATCCTTTTTGTTAATCGCAAATCAAGTGCAAGCAGAGCTGACGTTGACCTGCGGCCAGTAAATGGGGCAACAAGTGGGTTCTGTCGGCAGAGACTTGGAAGAGGACAACAGGGGTGCGGGCTAGCCTGGCTGGCTGGGCTGGGCTGCGTTGTTCACCAGCTCATCCAGACCCAGCCAACCCTTATGGGACGATCGACCTGTGCACGACAGCGTTACATGAACGAAGTCTGCTGTGGCGTCAACCCAGCTGCTCAGTTACTGCCCCATCAGCTTTGTGTCTGATGCTGGCCGCCAAGCTGTTAGTGCACTGTCATCCCGAGTGCACTGTCGTCCCGACCGCCCTTCATGAAAGTCTGGCGCTGCTATTTTTAGAAACAAACACATGCATCCCATCTCCACCTCTCAACCGCTTTTCTCCAGCATCCCCAGTTTCAGGATTTGCTGCGTCGTTTTTTTCTGTGGGTGGCCAACGGCGGCTTCAATCACGGTCAACTTGAGGACTAGCATGAGCACACCCTCCTCAGGCTAAAGAAATGCGACGGCAACATGTTTGGTTTCTTTTTGTCCTTGGGTCATCAGAGACCTTGCAAATAGACAATCCTGCGGCATAACTTACAACACGGCAGAGGCCTCCGCTCCGACGCCGTACCGCGGCTGAAGAGCCACGGCTTTCAAGTGCTGCTGCACTCAAAGTCGGCACCAATAGTGCAGTGTCAGCTGGGCCTACGGCTTGGATGAGGCGGCTGCACCACACGACCTAAAACCGGCAGTAAGCAAATCGCGGCCGCATCTAAGAATCAAGAGCCGCCCCTAGGACAACACCACATGGCCATGGTGCTGATGCTGATGGTCTGATGCCGGCCGCCTAGAATGAACTGTCACAGGTTTTGTGTTACGGTAAGTATTATTTATCGTGCAGTATCGAATCGAGGTGATACAAGGGTGGTGTTCTGCAAACATATGAGGATCAACCGTCGTGTCCGTCCCGTAGTCCTTAGCTGCCGACTTATTACGAGGTCAGTGGCTGAACTCCCAAGGTGGCTGAACTCCCAAGGTGGCAGCCGCGTGCATTTCGTAAAAGTATATGCTTCAGTTATCGTCGTCAGTACCTAGGTAGTCCTTACCCCGCTTCATTTTCAGCTGGCTCTACACTCAAGCAAGATGTTTTATCAAAGATCTGCCAGACAGCCAAAATTTGTTCCAAACGGCACGGAGATCTTTAGCAGAAAGTCGTAGTGTAGAATACTGGAATTCTGCAGGTGTCAGTGATATTGTCCATGTGATCCAATAAGTCGCAACCTCGCTCTCCTGATACTCCAGTAACAGTTCATGAGACTTTCCAACTTGCTTTTCCAAAGTATCTTGTACCCCTAAGGGCTTCCATCCCCCAGGCACTGGCTATGAGAACCTTGGAGGGCGGCTGTAGAGGGCAGAGGGTCTACAAACTGCGATAAGGGTTCTTATCAGCGCCGTCTAGATCTCCCGCCAAAAAGTTTCGCTACAAGGCCTGGACCCTTTCGAAGATCCCACTTGCAACCAACAGCCGCGTGCACCATACACACGACCAAAATGGGAGCCGTACGGACGAAGACGGTGAAGAACAAGCATGCCACGCGTGGCTCTGGCATAAAAAACAGCAAGGCCGCCAGCAGGATCGAGAATGACCCCGTCGTCAAGGCGAAGAAGGTCAAGGAGGGCAGGAAGGCGCCCGTAAAACCGGGCCAGCTCGTCAAGGAGCTGCAGAAGAAGCGCAAGAAGAAGGTCTACAGCGAGAAGGAGCTGGGAATACCGGAGCTGAACATGGTGACGCCCATCGGCGTGGAGAAGCCCAAGGGCAAGAAGAAGGGCAAGGTCTTTGTCGACGACCGGGTAAGAAACGCTCAAACTTGTGCCCCACGACCGTATCGGTCCCTCTCTCGCATGCGAACTACTAGTTGCTGACGTATGATCCACTTGCACAGGAGAGCATGAACACGATCCTGTCTATGGTACAGGCCGAGAAGGACGGCCAGATCGAGTCCAAGATGATGAAGGCGCGGCACATGGAGGCGATCCGCGAGGCGCGGAAGCAGGAGGCCGAGAAGAAGGCGGCGGAGCGCAAGGAGAGGCTGGACGAGACCAAGAACTCGCTGCGCAAGAAGCGCAAGAGGCCGGAGCGCTCCGCCGCGGACGACGACAAGGCCAACGAGAAGTCCATGCGGAACGTCGAGCTGCAGGGCACCAAGGCCGTGAAGCCCAAGAAGAAGCGAGTGTCGTTTATCGAGTGAGGAGTTCATGGGGAAGTGGCCAAACGGAGGCAATTGTGGGCATGCATCAATACCTAAAAGGGGGAGGGAAAGGATTCATTGCATGGCGTTCTGGAGTTTTCGGACCGACGGCGCAACGGATTTGTAAAAGTCGGCTTCAAGAGCTCCGGTGGATGGCTTCGCCTCTACATTTGGTGACAGGCCCAGTCTGCATATGCGGATGCAAACGCAAAACCATCCGTGACGATCTCTATTGAAGATCGACTACCGAAGGATGGCAGCTGAGGAAAGCGAGGGCAATGGCTACTGTTGCGGTTCCCAAGTCGATCAGGCCACGATGATCGATGATCTGATCCGTCTGGTATCACTTGGGTCCATATGCGTGGCTTGTCACAAGCTCATT